>LPNX010082536.1:0-29673 GCA_001517045.1 Pseudotsuga menziesii | reverse complement strand
TATATATATATATATATCTGATTTCAACACCATGAATGATGATCGAATTTGAATTATGTCTCTAACATGCAAAGTTAAAAGAAGATGGGTACATGGATGCCAATTTAAAGTTATGTGTCGAATAAATGATTATGATTTCAGATGCATGGTACACTATACAATATTATTACATTATTCCTAGTATCAATTAAATATGTGTACATTTCTATGATTTCATAATATTGCATGGCATTTTGTTGTGAGACTAACTAGAAAGTTTAGAAGAGATAAGGAATAACTAAGCTCTACAAAATGGAAGTACATCAATGGTATGAATTCTGAAGGGGAAATGGCATGAGAACAAATTGTTATTACTATGAATGATTAGTGTTGTTATCATGATGTGTGGGATGGTGTGGGGTTTTAGGAAACTCAACCACCCAGTTTTGTTATTCGATGACAAAACCTGATTACAATAGTTGCAACACAGGCACTCTATCAATGTAGATAGAGTCCCTTGTTCTATTAGGGGTGGAGGCATTACCCACCATTTGTCCTCGAAACTTGGAGTTATGAGACGGTTGTGCTACAACACGCTCCCTAAGGTGTGTGATGATGACTAGTGGATGCTTTTCGCGGAAGCTTGGTAGATGCATTCGACACTTCCACTTTTCTAACTAGAGTTAGGTCAGGTAGTTGATGCTCCATGTTAGTCTAGAAGAGGAAGGATACGATGTTGAAGTTAGTTTTTAATTAGATAGGAGTATGTAAGAAGATAGTAATGTTGTGTAAGTTTTATAGGGAAACATAAATAATTATGTGTTGAAATCTTTGCTTGATTCTTGTTTGTATCTCAATATATTATGATTGTTACATAGGTAATTATGATCTAAGTTAGTGAAAATGAATAGACATTGCAAATTCGTGTTTAAATATCCGTTGGCAGATAGTAGCTTGTATGATTATGTGTGATGTGTGATTGAGTACTATTAGTGTACTTGCGAAAATTATGTAAGCACTAGCTATGCTTACATAGCTCATTTACATATGTTATATGAATTATCTATACCATTAAAATTGGGGGTTGATGTTTTGTAACTTCAACTAGCTACATTATAATATCATTAATTATTAAGTTATGAATCGTTAATGAAAGGTTAGATGTGATTAAGGTTAATTATTAATTGTTTTCATCACTAAATAAATGTTAATTAGTGATTAATTGCACTATTATTAACTTGGTTAGTAAATACTAAATTGGTTTTAATTGTAACCAAGGTTTGAATGTTGATTGTTGGGTGTAATCATTAAATAAATGATAAGTGGATTCTAGAAGGGTATCAATTGGTTAATTATTTAAAATTTCTAATTAAGTTTTAACTATAATACAATAATTTATATCAAAATTAGTGTCGTATACAATATTAACAATAAATTGTTAAGTCCTATCTTTATGTGAATTATGTTGCTAAATGTCGTTTAACTATGATTTTTGTCACTTTATTAAACAATATTGACATCATAACCTATGTGAAATACATTGTTGAAGAATAGGTTGAAGCATTATGAATTATCAAATTTATTGTATTATTAAATAATGGACATGTCAAATTAATGTTTACAATTACACTATTAGTAAGAAATTTGTGATGTCAAGTTTATGTTGGATTGAATTATTATTAAATTTGCTATATGGAACTTTACTATTTAATAAGTAGGTTAATTATTAATTAATAATTAGATAAATTTTTTATTGGTAATAGGTATGATGATAAAATATTATTGAGAATATATTATTAATGTTATTTAATGTTGATAAGCCACATTTGACTAGTACCATTGCTATTAAATGATAAAATATATATTTTTTTCTATGGGAAAATAAATGCAACAATATTTGAAATTGAGTAACTTTGAAAAGGGAGTTCAAACATTTAATAAAGGGATAAGGTAATAATGACTTAAGGGGAGAGTTGGTAAGGGAGGAGATAAAAGGAGTTAAATGGGATTTTGAAGGGGTTCTTGGCATTAAGGAAAATTTAGTAGAGGAGGCTAAAATTTGTTAGATTTTTATCATTTAAGCTAGCAATATATTAGGATCTTTAACTGAGAGAATAACAAGAACAACAATCAAACAAAAGAGACAATGAACACAATGTTTTTCCTCGAGGAAACCATAAATGGAGAAAACCCTGCAACTTCCTCAGAGATAGAATCAGCACCAAAAGTAAAACCCCAAAACAGTAAGATGATCTCCCAACAGCAGTAGACTCTTTCTTTCTAGCCCCAACAACTTCTTCTCTCTCATCTATGAGCTAAAACTGAGTGTGAGTGAGTGTGTGATAAATAGAGAGGATCACTCTCTATTTATACTAATTCCTGACTTGACAATAACTCACTAGGGACGACTTCACTAGGTGAGTCTAATAACCCTAGGGCCCCACAATTGTGGGGACTTTAACCCTTGAACAATAGGAGGGTTACCCACAATGACTTGAAATGAATTTTTTACATTATTGAATCTCCCGATAGGAACATCGGGGCATGACATGACTCAATTACATTACAAACACTTCCCAGAATAAACATCGGCATACAAGACATAAGATATACAGGTGAATACATTCCGAAGTTACAAATACATCAACACTCCCTCTTAACTATGAAGGTATTCTCTCAACACAATTTATTAGCACGGGTCTTCTTCTTTGTATCATCTGGATCATCAATGAGTTCTCGTTATCTTCATCTTCAAGTCATATTCATCTTCACGTCATCTTCATATTCAAGTTATCTTCATCTTCAATTCATCTTCATCTTGATCTAGATCATCACTTGATCTAAATCATCACTGCTGGATCATCATTGCTAGATCATCATCACTATATGTAGATCATCATCACTATATCTGGATCATCATCACTGGATTTGGATCATCGTCACTGAGTCATCACTGGGTCATCATCACGGGTGCTATCTCTTGATTCTGCTCGTCATAGGAAGTTCTACAGAGCCAGCCCTTTTTCATGCTGGATGTACATCTACAGAGCCAGTCCTTTTTCATACTGGATGTATCATCTATTGAGATAGTCCTTTTTCATACTAGATGTGGAATCTACATAGAGCCAATCCTTTTTCATTCTGGATGTGTCTTCACAGATCTAGTCCTTTTTCATACTAGATGTGGGATCTACATAGAGCCATTCCTTTTTCATACTAGATGTGTCTTCACAGAGCTAATCCTTTTTCATACTAGATGTGGCATCTACACAGAGCTAGTCCTTTTTCATACTAGATGTGCCTTCATAGAGCCAACCCTTTTTTATGCTGGATGTGGGATCTACACAGAGCTAGTCCTTTTTCATACTAGATGTGTCTTCACAGAGCCATCCCTTTTTCATGCCGGATGTGGGATCTACACAGAGCTAGTCCTTTTTCATACTAGATGTGTCTTCACAGAGCCATCCCTTTTTCATGCTGGATGTGGGATCTACACAAAGCTAGTCCTTTTTCATACTAGATGTGTCTTCACATAGCCAACCCTTTTTCATACTGGATGTGGGATCATCACATACATCTGATAATGGAAGGAATTAATCCTCTCACCATGTCACAGCTCTTGCATCTGACCATGGAAGGAACCAATCCTCTCACCATGTCAGAAGGGCACATCACTTACATCTGACCATGGAAGGAACCAATCCTCTCACCATGTCAGAAAGGCACATCACAGACTCATCACTTCCTCTTGGAAGGAACCTCGATCTAGAGAACACCAAGCTTCTCCCTGAAGTATTCAAACTTCACCCTAGCCAATGGTTTAATCAACACATCAGCTATCTGTTCGTCCGTCGCAACATATTGGAGCTTCACTACTCCTCACTGCACCATATCCCTGATATAGTGATATTTGATCTCGATATACTTCGATGTCATGGAACACCAGATTCTCTGACAACTTCGCACAACTATGGTTTTCACAATATATACAAGTAGTATCTAATTGGATATCAATCAGATCAGACAGTAGCTTCCTCAGTCATACTACCTCACAAATAGCTGAACAAGCTGCAACATACTCTCCTTTAGCTGTACTCAGTGCCATAGAAGATTATTTCCTGCTAAACTAAGAGATCACACCTGATCCCATACTGAAGAAGAACCCTAGAATGCTCTTCCTATTGATGGCACTACCTGCCCAATATGAATCAACATAACCCTCTAGGTTAGTCTTCTTATTAGCCTTATACTTGAGCCCATAATCAACTGTAACCTTTAGGTACCTCAGAATATGCTTTGTAGCAATCAAGTGAACATGTCTCAGATCTACTAGGAATTGGCTCAAGGTGTTCACATCAAAGAAAATATCCGGTCTCGTATTCATCAGGTACATCAAGGACCCAATCATCTGATGATACATCATGGCATCAATCGACTCAGATGAAGCATCACTCAATGGCTTCAGGTTCGATGCCATAGGTGTGGTTATGGCCTTGTAGTCCATCATCCCAAATCTCTCCAGGATCTCTATTACATACTTTCCTTGTCCGAGGAAGATTCCATCCACATTCTGCCACACCTCCATGCCTAGAAAATAATGCATCATACCCAATTCCTTCATTTCAAACTTGGTAGCAAGCTTTCTCTTCGTATCAATAATCAATCCATCCATACCTATTACAAAAACATCATCTACATATAGTAGGAGTATCACTGGATTTCCTTTTTCAGCCTTGTAGTAAAGTTTGGAATCTGCTTTACTTTTGGTAAAGCCCAAACTGGATAGAAAGCCATCAATTATGCCTTACCATGTCTTGGGTGTTTGTTTCAAACCGTATAGGGATTTCTTCAATTTACACACATGAGTCTCTCTTTCATGTGTCTCAAATCTTAGTGGATGCTCCATGTATGCTTCGTCTTCCACTACACCATTCAAGAAAGCAAGCTTCACATCCATTTGGTGTATCTTCCATTTCATCACTGCAGCCAGAGAAAGTACTGATCTAGTGGAAGTGTATATGGCTATAGGAGCAAAGGTTTCTTCATAATCTATTCCTTCTTTCTAGGAGAAACCATTAGCCACAAATCTTGCTTTATATTTCTCTATGCTACCATCTGGAGCATGCTTTATCTTATAGATCGATTTGGAAGTCACCACAGACTTCCCCTCAGGTCTTGGGACAACATCCCAAACATCATTCTTCATGATCGATTGGTACTCTTTGATCATAGCATCCTTCCATTATTTCTTTTTTGTTGCCTCTTCATAGTTTGAAGGTTCTTTATCAATGAAATCACATAATAAGGCTACATAACTGGAACAAGACCTGGTTCTTTTCCTTTTTCTGTGTGTTTCTTCTGGAGCCCCATATCTTTCTATACCTTGGATAGTACCCAAGCAGGTTTCTTCTTGTGAGGATTCTTTTCCTAAGGTGTATCTACAGGTTCTTGAGGTTCTTCTATTTCTCGATCTTCTTCTTGATATTCTTCGTTCATGGTTGTGTAATGAATTCTGGGTGCTTCTGTTTGTTCAGGTTCTTTAGCAGGTCTCTTTCTAGATTTTTTGTAACCCGAGTCTTTGTGAAATGTTACACCCCTGCTGATGTCGATCTTCTTGAATCCTGGGAAGTATATTCTATAAGCCTTCGAGCTTTCAGAGTATCCCACAAATATACCCTTGCTTCCTGAAGGATCTAACTTTGTCTTCTTTTCTTTTGGAATGTGTATGTACACTAGACAGCTAAATATTCTAAGATGGTTGAATTATGGTTTCTTGCTGGAAAATACTTCTTTAGGTGTCTTATTCTCAAGTACTCTGTGTGGAGTACGGTTCTGTACATACACTGTTGTTCTGGTAGCTTCTGCCCATAGATGCATGGGAAGATATTGATCATGAAGCATGGCCCTTGCAGCTTCCATGATCATTCTATTCATCCTTTCTGAAACTCCATTCTATTGTGGATTATATGGATTGGTTAACTTCCTCTTAATCCCTCAATATTTGCATAAGTCTTTGAATTCATTCGATGTGAATTCTCCACATTATCTGATCGAAAAACCTTGATCTTCTTTTCTGTGTGGTTCTTGATCAAGACTTTGAACTCCTTGAACTTGCTGAATACTTCATCTTTTTTCTTCATAAAGTATATCCATGTATTCCTAGAAAAATCATCAATGAAAGAAACATAGTAAACATACCCACTTAATGAACTAGATGACATTGGACCACATACATCAGAGTGGATGATTTCCAAGATTCCTTTTTCCTTGCTCTTGCTACTTGGAAATGTCTTCTTTGTGTTCTTTCCTTTTGCACATCCTTTGTAGACACCATCATGTTTTGTCTACATTTCTAGAAGACCTTCAACAACTTGCTTGCAAGTGGTAGTGCCCTGTAATGCACATGTGCAAGCCTTCTATGCCAAAGTTCATTTGGTTCTACTAAGTCATGAACCAAAGCTTGTTCTGGTTGGCCCTTCAATTTGTATAGACCTCCTTCTTGTTCCCCAATCACTATTGCATCATCAAAAGTCTTTCCCTTTGGCCACATAAGAACTTGGCCATCTACAAAAGAAACCCTCATTCCTTTTGCATCCAATGCAGATATGGAGAGGAGGTTCTTCTTTAGTCCTGGTACAAACAATACATTTTTCATCTTCATAGACTTTCTAGAGTCTAGTTTATAGGAGGATTCATCACTACCTTTTATTAGATATTGGTAGTCATCCCCAAGTTTCACCTTGTGAGGTGACTCATGTTTAGATAGTTTCACAAATGATTCTTTGAATCCCATAATATGTTTGGAAGCACCAGTGTCTATAAGCCAATCATTGCTTCCATGTGAGATAGTTCCCGTGAGAGCGGAGATTAGCACATATTCTTCATCACTTGAAGAATCGTCAATTTCTTGTCTGATTCTTTTTATGGAAGGTTCATCATCCTCTGCAACATGAGCATGATGTCTTCTCTTGTTTCCCCTTTTCTTCTTTAAGTTCCCTTTGTTAGGGCAGTATTTTGATATGTGACCTTTCTCATCACATGTGTAACATCTAATAGTAGACAGATCTCTTCTAGAGTGTGAATTTTTACCTTTGGAGTGATGATGGTCCCGTCTAGTTTTCTTGGTGTGGACTGTGAGAGCTTGATCTTCACTTCCCATATTTTCTTCTTGAGAGCATTCTTCCCATAGTATTCTGAACTTGACTAGCTTCTTTCTAGCATAGATCCCTTGAATTAAAGAGTCCCATGCCCTAGGAAGACCATTCAAGGTGGTCATCACAATCTCTGCATTCTCCACTTCTCCATATACTAATTCCAGCTGTTCCTTGATCTGAGAGACCCTTGTAAAGTAAGACTAGATGGCCTCTGCATTCTTCAGTTGGTTTCTCAAAGCCATCTTCTGGTTTATGTTGTTCCCTTCAAACAGTTTGGTTAGGGCATCAAACATAGCTTTAGGTGTCTTTAAAGAGGACACCTATGGTATGAGGTGACCCTTGATTGAATCAACAATAATCCTCTTAGCCATGACCAAATTCTTCTTGTGTAAGGCCTTAGCCTCATCTCCCTCTGGAACTAGAACCTCCTCATTGATATAGGAGTCCAACTCATTTTCTTCCAGGACCATGGAGATCTTATACTTCGAAGCTCAGAAGCTGTAAGCTCCCTCAATATTTTAATCAAGCTTGGTATGATGAGACATCTTAACTGAGAACCTCAAATGGAAATACAAAAGATTTAGATCTTACTAGGTCAACATGTCGGATCTGGATTTGGAGTTGAATTTCTACAGTGCTGGTTCAGGAGCAGATTAGGGTTTGACTTTCCCATAGTTCTGTGCAACCAAAAGATTTGATATTGATCTCTAAACTTTCATTTTGAGGAGGATATCAATCTAGGCTTGGGCTCACTCAAAAATTCCACTTCTATGGAAAGCCCTAATTTTTGGCAGTAGTGTCGGGTCAAAAACTGAAAATGCTTAGAATCATATTCTACTTCGACAGAAAGATGCGCCCTGGAGAGGAAAATCAAATCAACCTTCTTTTGGTGAAAATATATGGAGAGAGATCCAAAAAGTAGGAAACCCTAGTTGATGCAGCTGCACAGTGTCTTCTTCTCTAGTTAGCTTTGATACCATGTTAGATTTTTATCATTTAAGCTAGCATTATATTAGAATCTTTAACTCAGAGAATAACGCGCACAACAATCAAACACAAGAGATAATGAACATAATTTTTTTCCTTAAGGAAACCATAAATGGAGAAAACCCCGTAACTTCCTTAGAGATAGAATCAACACCAAAAGTAAAACCCCAAAACAGTAAGATGATCTCCTGATAGTAGTAGCCTCTTTCTTTCTAGCCCTAGCAACTTCTTCTCTCTTATCTATGAGCTACAATTGAGTGTGAGTGAGCGTGTGATAAATAGAGAGGCTCACTCTCTATTTATACTAATTCCTAACTTGACAATAACTCACTAGGGCCGACTTCTCTAGCAGAGTCTAATAACCCTAGGGCCTCGCAACTGCGGGGACTTTAACCCTTGAACAGTAGGAGGGTTACCCACAATGACTTGACATGACTTGTTTACATTATTGAATCTCCTGATAGGAGCATCGGGGCATGACATGACTAAATTACATTACAAATACTTCCCAGAATAAACATCGGGGTCCAAGACATAAGATATACAGGTGAATACATTCCAAAGTTACAAATACATCAACAAAATTTCAGAGAAGCGAAATCATTCATAACTGGTTGGGATGGTTGTACTCAAGTTTTGGGCTCAGGGGTCCAAGAACACAATTCTTGGAGCTAGAAAGCTAGAAATACTTTCCTAGTTGGGAGGGCAGTAAAACTATTTGGTCGGTTGAGTTTTAAGGATATACAACGATTCTACAATGGATTTTTTTTGTAGTTTCAGGAGCTTGCAAGGACAAGGTTGGAAAGACAAATACAAGCTGAGACACACTAGTAATCATAGGTATTCTTACTTAATTCTTTAGATTTTATATTTTGAAAGAAAATTTGCATAAATATGTTGTTAATTAATTCATATTTGAAATATGGATTTGAAAGTTCCTCTACTATCTCATTTCAACTATGCTGATTGGAAGCCAAAGATGAGCTCATACTTGAAGAGGAAATGTCTCTCATGTCTCCATTGGTGCTTTGATAAAACCTGAGTCTTATGAAGATAATGTTGACTAGATGAATAATTGTGATAGAGAATATGGAATCATGTTCTTGGCAATGTCTCCAAATATACATCATCTCATGGATTCTGCTGAATATCCATTTGAGCTTCAAAAAAATTTTGAAAAAGATTTTGGCATATAGGAATTAGAAGATGAAGCATGGAGAAAACCTAACATCTCCTCATGTTCTCTCTCTCAAGATGTATTGGCCTCTACATTCTCTGATGAATAATTTTCTCATACAGTTCATGTTGTTGTTACCCTCTTTGATTCGAATGCTTCCTCCTTCAATGAAGAAGAAAATATTGAAGAGCAATCTGTTTTTGTGTATTTTGAAGATACTAATGATTAAAAAGAAGTGACAGATGGAGATTCTATTGTTATTTATGATGATTCACTCACACATTCATTGTTCTCTATGTTTTCTATATTATATTATGAGATCTATGTGCTAAATCCTTCACACTTTGTGCATACCTCTCTTATTGATGGTGTTTAACCCAATGATTTTCAAGATATTTTCTTAGCCATATCAAGTCCTATTAGTGTCTATCCAATTACCATACTTTATCCCATGTGCTTTTACATATCCTCCTATGTTCTTGGCATCAATCCTCCGAGCCTCTTTGAATATTTTGAATATCTCCTTCCTTCCTCCTTTCATACTTCTACCACAGAGGATTCTTTACCAGTGTATTCCCATGAGTCTACTAATATACTTATATGTGATATTTTGGATTCTTTGGAAGGTATATCAACCCATGAATCCCATACATTCACACTCTTTGATCATATGCCTCCTCTATGTGACTACATGATCACTTGCACACATCCTCTTTGTGTAAATGAAGTGGGAGGTATTATACATTCACTTCGGAATTCATTTCACCTATATGGAGCTAATTTCATCTCTATTGGTTCAAAGTTCAATTCGTCATATCATCTTGGAGCTTACAAATCTCAAGAGATTTCACATCATTGGATCTCAGTTATTCTACATGATCCTAGTTTCCATCCTGCAGCTATCTTTGATCCAGGTGAGTATATTTATCTTCTTCCAAAGAAGAAGATTATTCTAGACATCAACATTTAGTTTGGATTAGCATCATCAACATTTTTGGTTTGCCTCTCATGTCCTATCTTGAGGGAGGATTTTCCCCATGTGGTTTTTCCTCTTTCCTCTGCTTTTTTGGACATAATAACTATTAAAGGGTGACCATAGCCTTGTTTCTAGGCCTCATATGCATCCATATGAATCTATATTTTTGAAATACCATCATAAAGTAATAGTTAAAGGGGGGTGTTGGAATATATCTGTTGATGTAATTGTAACTTTGGAATGTATTCACTTGTATTTCTTATGTATTGTAACTTGATGTTTATTCCAGGAAGTGTTTGTAATGTAATTGAGTCATGTCATGCCCCGATGTTCTGATTGGAAGTTTTTATAATGTAAACAAGTCATGTCAAGTCATTGTGGGTAACCATCCTATTGATCAAGGGTTAAAGTGCCCGCATTTGCAGGGCCCTAGGGTTGTTAGACTCACCTAGTGAAGTCCGCCCTAGTGAGTTATTGTCAAGTCGAGAATTAGTATAAATAGAGAGTGAGTCTCTCTATTTATCACACACTCACTCACACTCAGTTGTAGCACATAGCTGAGGGAAAAGAAGTTGTTGGGGCTAGAAAGAAAGAGGCTACTATTGTGGGGAGATCATCTTACTATTTTGGGGTTTTAATTTTGGTGTTGATTCTATCTCTGAGGAAGTTGCAGGGTTTTCTCCATTTATGGTTTCCCCAAGGAAAAACATTGTGTTCATTGTATCTTGTGTTTGATTGTTGTGCTTGTTTTTCTCTCAGTTAAAGATCCTGATATAAGGCTAGCTTAAATGTTAAAAATCTAACATGGTATCAGAGCTAACCTGAGAAGAAGACACTTTCCAGCTATGGGAAATAGGGCTTCCTACTTTTTGGATCTCTCTCCATATATTTTTAGCAAAAGAAGGTTGGGTTGACTCTCCTCCCTAGGGTGCATCTTTCTGTCGAAACATAATCTGATTCTGAACTTTTTTAGTTTTGGACTCAACACTACTGTCGAAAATTAGGGCTTTCCACAGAAGTGGAATTTTTGAGTGAGCCCAGGCCTGGATTGATATCCTCCTCAAAATAAAAGTTTAGATATCAAGATCAAAGCATTTTGTTGGAAAGAACTCCAATAAATTCAAACCCTAATCTGCTCCTGAATCAACACTGCAAAAATTCAACTCCAAATCCAGATACGACATCTTGACCTGGTAAGATCTAAATATTTTGTATTTCCATTTGAGGTTCTCAGTTAAGATGTCTCATCATACCAAGATTGATGAAAAGATTAAGGGAGCTGATAACTTTCGAGCGTGGAAGTATAGTATCTCCCTGGTCCTGGAAGAAAATGAGTTGGACTCCTACATCAATGAGGAGGTTCCAGTTCTAGAGGTAGATGAGGCTAAGGCCTTACATAAGAAGAAGTTGGTTATGGCAAAGAGGATTATTACTGATTCAATCAAGGATCACCTCATACGACATGTGTCCTCCCTCAAGACACCTAAAGCTATGTTTGATTCCCTAACCAAACTATTTGAAGAGAAGAACATAAACCGGAAGATGACTTTGAGGAACCAGTTGAAGAATGTAAAGATCTAGAATGAGGAAACCATCTAGTCATACTTTACAAGGGTCTCCCAGAACAAACAAAAAATTGAAGCAGTAGATGAAGAAGTGGAGAATGCAGAAATTGTGATGACAACCTTGAATGGTCTCCCTAGGTCATGGGATTATTTCATCCAAGGAATCTATGCTAGGAAGAAGCTAATCAAGTTGAGTAGACTGTGGGACGAATGCTCACAAGAAGAAGCTCTCACTGTATAGATGGGAAGTGAAGATAAAGCTCTCACAGTACACTCCAAGAAAGGCAAAAGGGAGAATCATCATCACCAAGGTAAGCATTTTCATCAGAAAGATAATTTTGTGAAAAGGGATCCATCCAAACTTAGATGTTATACATGTGATGAAAGAGGACACTTTGCTATAAATTGTCCCATGAATAAGAGTGGATATAAGAATAAGAAGAACTCCAAAAGAAGACATGATGCTCACACTGCTGAGGATGATGATCCTCCCAGAAAGAGAGTAAAACAAGAAAGTGAAGGCTCTTCAAGTGATGAAGAATATGTTTTGATATCCGCTCTCACGGGAACTGTCACACATGGAAGCAAAGATTGGCTTATTGATAGTGGGGCTTCCAAACACATGACAGGATTCAAGGAAACTTTTGAGAAACTATCCAAACATAATTCACCCCATAAGGTGAAACTTGGGGATGACTACCAATATCCCATAAAAGGTAGTGGTGAATCCTCCTACAATCTAGACTCTCGAAAATCTATGAAAATGAAGGATGCCTTGTTTGTACCAGGACTAAAGAAGAATGTTCTCTCCATATCGGCACTAGATGAAAAAGGAATGAGGGTTGCATTTGTAGATGGCCAAGAGGAAAGACTATTGACGATGCAATAGTAATTGGAGAACAACAAGGAGGATTATACAAATTGAAGGGCCATCCAGAACAAGCTTTGGTCCATGACACAGTAGAGCCAAATGAACTTTGGTATAGAAGGCTTGCACATGTGCATTACAGAGCACTACCACTTGCAAGCAAAGCTATTGAAGGACTTCCAGAAATACAGTCAGAACATGATGGAGTCTGCAAAGGATGTCTGAAAGGAAAGAACACAAAGAATACATTTCCAAGTAGCGAAAGCAAAGCAAAAGAAATCCTAGAAATCATTCACTCCGATGTATGCGGTCCAATGTCATCCAATTCTTTAAGTGGGTATGTATACTATGTTTCTTTTATTGATGATTTTTCTAGGAAGACATGGATATACTTTATGAAGAACAAAGATGAATTTTTCAGCAAGTTCAAGGAATTCAAAGCCTTGATCGAGAACCACACTAAAAATAATATTGAAACCTTTCGATCAGATAATGGTAGAGAATTCACATCAAATTACTTCAAAGAGTTATGCAGAGATTCAGGGAGTTATCCACTCCATATAATCCACAACAGAATGGGGTTGTAGAAAGGAAGAATAGAACTATCATGGAAGTTGCAAGAGCAATGATTCATGATCAATATCTTCCCATGCATATATGGGAAAAAGATGCTAGAATAGCGGTGTATGTATAGAACCGTACTCCACATAGAGTACTCGAGAAAGAGACACCTGAAGAAGTCTTCTCCTGCAAGAAACCAGAATTCAGCCATCTCAGAATATTCAGTTGTCCAGCCTACATACACATTCTGAAAGAAAAGAGGACAAAGTTAGATCCTTCAGGAAAGAAGGGTATATTTGTGGGATACTCTAAAAGCTCAAAGGCTTACAGAATATACTTCCTAGGATTCAAGAAGATCGACATCAATAGGGATGTACCATTTGATGAAGACTCATCATACAATAAATCTAGAAAGAGACATACTGAAGATCATGAAGAAACAAAAGCACCCAGAATTCATGACACAACCATGAACAAAGAAAATCAAGAAGAAGATCGAGAATTTGAAGAACCTCAAGAACCTGTAGATCCACCTCAGGAGAAAAATCCTCATAAGAGGAAACCTGCTTGGGTACGAGAAGCTATCCAAGGTGCAGAAAGATATGGGGCTCCAGAAGAGAATCACATAGAAAGAAAGAGGACCAGGTCCTGCTCCGGGTACGTATCTTTATTGTGTGACTTTATCAATAAAGAACCTTCCAAATATGAAGAAGCAGTAGAAAGGAAAGAATTGAAGGACGCTATGATCAAAGGGTATCAATCGATCATGAAGAATGATGTTTGGGATGTTGTCTGAAGACTGGAAGGGAAGTCTGTTGTAACTTCCAAATGGATCTACAAGATCAAGCATGTTGTAGATGGCAGCATAGAGAAATATAAAGCAAGATTCGTGGCTCATGGCTTCTCACAGAAAGAAGGAATAGATTATGAAGAAACCTTTGCACCCGTGGCTAGATACACTTCCATCAGATTAGTACTTACTTTGGCTACAGTGATGAAATGGAAGATACACCAAATGGATGTCAAGACTACTTTATTGAATGGTGCAGTGGAAGAGGAATTGTATGTAGAGTAGCCACTCGATTTTGAGACACATGATAGGGAGTGTCACGTGTGTAGATTGAAGATAGCCCAGTACAGTTTGAAACAAGCACCCAAGACATGGTCCGGCAGAATTGATGGCTTTCTATCCAGTTTGGGATTTACCAAAAGTAAAGCAGATTCCAACCTTTACTACAAGGTTGAAGATGGAAACCGAGTGGTACTACTACTATATGTAGATCATCTATTTGTAACAGGTATGGATGGGTTGATTGCTGATACGAAGAGGAAGCTTGCTACCGAGCTCAAAATGAAGGACTTGGGTATGATGCACTATTTTCTAAGCATAGAGGTGTGGCAGAATGTGGATGGAATCTCCCTTGAATAAGGGAAGTATGTAGTAGAGATTCTGAAGAGGTTCGAGATGATGGACTGCAAGGCCATGACCACACCTATGGAATCGAACCTAAATTTATTGAGTGATGCTTCATCAGAAGCGGTTGATGCTATGATGTATCGTCAGATGATTGGATCCTTGAAGTACCTGATGAACATGAGACCAGATATTTGCTTTGGTGTGAACACCTTGGCTAGTTCCTGATAGATCTGAGACATGTTCACTTGATTGTTGCTAAGCACATTCTAAGGTACCTGAGGGGTATAGTTGATTATGGGCTCAAGTATGAGGCAAATCAGAAGATCAACCTGGAGGGTTATGTTGATTCATATTTGGCAGGCAGTGCCATCGATAGCAAGAGAACTTCTGGGAGTTGATTCAGTATGGGATCATGTGTGATCTCTTGGTTTAGGAGGAAGCAATCTTGTGTGGAACTAAGTACAATTGAAGCAAAGTATGTTGCAGCTTGTTCAACTAGTTGTGAGGAAGTATGGCTGACGAAGCTAGTGTCTGATTTATTTGATCTCCAGTTGGATGCTACTTGTATACATTGCAACAACAAGAGTTGTGTGAAGTTGTCAGAGAACCCGGTGTTTCGTGAAAAGTCAAAGCATATCGAGATCAACTATCACTATATTAGGGATATGGTGCAAAGAGGAGCAGTGAAGATCTAGTATGTTGCGATGGACGAACAGATAGCTGATGTGTTGATGAAGCCATTAGCTAGAGTGAATTTTGAGTACTTCAGGGAGAAGCTTGGTGTTCTTCAGATCGAGGTTCCCTCCCAAGGGAAGTGATGAGTCCGTGAGCCATTCTGACATGGTGAGAGGATTGGTTCCTTCCATGGTCAGATGTAAGGGCTGAACGATTCTATCATGATGAGAGGATTGGGTCCTAGCATGTCAGATATGAGTGCTGATCCATTCTGATGTGACTGTAGGATTGGTTCCTACATGATCAGATATAAGCGTTGAATGCCATTCTTGGAATGGAGGCACCTAATCAGTTACATGGAATACTTAGTCTGGAACTGAGGGACATTCTGATGTGACTGTAGGATTGGTTCCTACATGATTAGATGTAAGTGCAGAGCCCTTTTGACATGCACATAGGATTGGTTCCTCGCATGGTCAAATGTAAGTGCAAAGCCCTTTAGACATGTACATAGGATTGGTTCCTCGCATGGTCGAATGTAAGTGCAGAGCCCTTTCGACATGTACATAGGATTGGTTCCTAGCATGGTCGAATGTAAGTGCTGGGCCTTTCTAGCATTGGTTGTTAGATGTGAGTGCTGGGCCTTTCTGACAGGGTTGTGGGATGTGTTCCCACATGGTCAGATGTGAGTGTTGGGCATGCCTTTCTGATATGATTATAGGATTGGTTCCTATATGATCAGATGTAAGTGTTGGGCGGGCCATTCTAACATAGGGTCATATATAAGTGTTGGAAAATACCTACATGGAGGCTAGGCCTAAAATCAGCTTGAAAAAGGGCTAGCTCTGTAGAACTTCCTATGATGAGAAGAATCAAGAGATAGCACCCATGATGATGATCCAATAGAGATGTTGTAGAAGAAGAGATGATCTAGATCGAGTGATGATCCAGATCCAGATGAAGATGACTTGAAGATGAAGATGAATTGAAGATGAATAGGACTCAATGATGATCCAAATGATATAGAGAATAATACTTGTGTTGGTAAATTGTGTCGAGAGAATACCTTCCTAGTTAATAGGGAGTGCTGATGTAATTGTAACTTCAGAATGTATTCACTTGTATTTCTTATGTATTGTACCTCGATTTTTATTCCAGGAAGTGTTTGTAATGTAGTTGAGTCATGTCATGTCTCGATGTTCCGATCAGGAGTTTTTATAATGTAAACAAGTCATGTCAAGTCATTGTGGGTAACCCTCCTATTGATCAAGGGTTAAAGTCCTTGCAGTTGTGGGGCCTTAGGGTTGTTAGAATCACCTAGTGAAGTTGGCCCTAGTGAGTTATTGTCAAGTCAGGAATTAGTATAAATAGAGAGAGAGTCTCTCTATTTATCACACACTCACTCACACTCAGTTGTAGTGTATAACTGAGGGAGAAGAAGTTACTAGGGCTATAAAGAAAGAGGCTACTGTTTTTGGGAGATCATCTTACTATTTTGGGGTTTTACTTTTGGTGCTGATTCTATCTCTGAGGAAGTTGCGGGGTTTTCTCCATTTATGGTTTCCCCGAGGAAAAACACTATGTTCATTGTCTCTTGTGTTTGATTGTTTTGCTTGTTATTATTGTAGTTAAAGATCCTAATATAATGCTAGCTTAAATGTTAAAAATCTAACAATATCAAACCCACTCAATACTTAGGATAAAATAATTAATACTTATTTGATTAATTATCTACCAACTAGCTTAATTAGTTGGCATCCACTTGCACCTTAAAGTCAACACATGCAATCTACACCCTAGGAATGATTTATTTCTGATTCTAGGTTGATCTTGACCACTATATTGACTCGCATAATTAGTAACAACTCTTTACAACAAATTCTTCTTTATTCTTCTTTATCATGATTTTCTATGGATAACGTAAAGCTAGTTAACTAGGAAATTGGGTTCTTTTGTTGCCAACGCATCCTTCATGAATTTCTCTCCATTTTCTAGGATTAGCATGTTTCTCCATCACTCTTGAAAAATCACTCATGATTTTGGTAATTTGTGAGGTCTTTGACTGATTTGGGAAGTGCTTTAGCCATCTATGGGGGTTTGCTATATTTTGGTAAGTCAGTCTTTTTGAGCTTTATGAGTTGTCTCCCTACAACTCTATTTTTCTATATAAGGATGTATTACCATTGTAATAATATCAATTATAATTTATTGATCATTCATTAATGTGTGTTCATTATTCCTCTTCTTCTCTCCTTATGCTAATTCTCTGCAATTCCTAGTGAGGTGAACTGTATGCTTAGATTCTTAGCTTGTTTATGGAATTCTTGCTACCATCAAGGATTCAGAATTTGAACATCCGACTCATTAAAATATTTTTCATGAAAATAAACCATAATGGAGTCTTCTTTAATCTCTTTTTAGACTCCTTAAACATGAACGATACCAAGTTTACTTTCAATGTGCTAGTTAAATTAAACACTGAGAGAACCTCTTTTGGGAAAGAACCCCTTCTTTCTCAGTTTTGTAAAATGTGCGAGAATGGAATTATCTTATGATAAGTGACAACGAGTGTTTGTTACCCTCTTTGAACTCGTAAAAATTATAAATAGGTACTCATAAATCATGATGGGAAAAGTAAGGGAAGGGAACCACATGTCATTTGCAATAATGGCAGTTTGTAGTCACCTTTGAACATGGCACTTGTCTACATTTCATTCATTCGATTGGGTATTCATCTTGCTTCCGAGTCAATCCACTTTCATGAGTCATGTCACTCCTTTGAGTCTTTCAAAGAATGCATCTTCCATTGTCGCATTATGTCTTGGTATCTACCTCATCAAAAGTCAATGTGTCCAAGTCTTCCATCATGCCACCCTATGTTCAAAGGAAAATCGTGTTGAGATTTTGCATATGCAGTCAAAACTACCTTTGTATCAGTCATATCGTTACATCATACTCCAATTTCAGAACTTTGTTTCGCGTTTCGTGTCATTGATGTGGGATTCATGGCCCTCCTTCGATAAGACTATTCTTGTCGAGTTCATCTCATCATCCAAGAATTAGTCTTAGAAATAAAGTAGTTCCTTGATATGTGTATGCATCAATGACATATCTTCTCACTTTCGACATAGGTTTACATCATTGAAATTTGATCGAAACATTCAACATGAAAACCATCTATTCCCATTCGGGAGATTGTACTAGTGTACCTTCAGAATCATCAACATAAATGGTAATCTCCCTCGCACTTGTTAATGGTTTTCATCATTGACTAGTAATCAAGTGGTTTATACCATGTTCGACATCAAGACATTGTAATTACATGGGTAGAATCATACATTTTTGAAAATGAGATGAATACCCTGTGTATCTGTTAAGTGTTAATTGCTTTCCCGAGGTTGCGATGGAGTATTTATATGAGTTATAGTATCGATCCACATTTGTATGGTCATGGTTGCACTCAAATCCACGTCTGTATGACATAGATCTGCATTGTATATATGGTAGCTATGTCCAAGTTTGAGTATTCTTTGCATGGATCTACATTGTATTATAGTAGCCATGATTGTTTGTACCTCACATGGATCTTCTTTGTATTGGTCCACACCCATGATGAGAGTCATGTAAATCTGAATCAAAATGTTGATGTATTGCAGGATGAGCTAGTTTGATGAAGATCTCCGATCATTGAAATCTTTCCTTGAAGTGATAACTTGTTCTGACAAATCCTTCACCTATCATATCCCTCTAGCCTCATGCTTTGGGGGGAATTCTATTACACATATTTCTCTTCATCATCATATACTAAGAACCAAACATCAGAACTTTCCTTCAATCCCCAAGTTATGAAGTTGAATTTGGACCAGGATCAGTGATTTCATGCCTTTGTCCACCACTTCACTTTCCTTGTGGACAATATGCATTACCCCAATGCGTAACACGTGTTTTCCATGAAAAAAAAGCGGTGCCACTGCCACCTGCCTTTGTACAATGAGCGGGACACTATGGGTAACACAACTTTGTCCTAGTTGACAAAGAGCATTGGTTGAGTTTAAGATATAAAAATATAAGATTCATGAAGCTTCTCAAACCTTGGCTTCGTGGAAACCTCATCCCTAGACTCCTGGACCACATGGACTCGAGTTACCCCCTTATAGGATCTCACCTCCACCTCAGCCATAATAATATCAACCATCCCTATCCTCCCATGGCTATAAATCTTGGCTCATCCCCCATGGGTAAAGAGAGGAAGATTATGCTACAACATCAAAAGTTTGGCCAAATCTAGCCAAGGAGAGTGGACACCAGCTGGACAATTTTGAAGCCTTGGAGGCAAGATCTTGCCTGAGAAGAGACTTCTCAATGCTAAAGCTCTTGGTTGTAATTTCTCTCTCTTATTCCATTAATACAATCAAAGTTCCTTTCCTATGAATCATATTGTGTATTAATCACTTGTTTCATTGTTGATGTTCTTAGTCATCAACATAGGATTGTATTTTGTACTTGGTATTTTGATCTTGTATGTACTTTTGTTGTGTTTCATGCAAGTGACATTGTATGACATTTCAAAGGATCTAACATTTCAAAGGACTCGCACATCACATTGTATTACAAGTAAAAAAAATCTATTCCAAGCATCTATCGATCTTAGGGGAAGTGCTTCTCATTGTTGTTACTCATTTGTTCTAGATTAGTGTATTTCGGGTTAGGAAAATAGATTCTATCTGCAGAAGGTGAGTATTTCCAATAACATTGGGTTGTAGAGAATCTTGCTTATAGGATGTAGGGTACCTCACTCCTCTCATTGCAAAAATTCACTCATGCTTAAGTTACAAACAATTGAAGAGAAAAATACCATCTCCCTCAAATCTTGAATCAACCTAAACACATCACTCATCTTCCAATTAATGAAAATGGGCTTGAGTAATGGGATCACCTAAGTATTTATTTCCATTTGATAAAACCAACATTTTGATATTAATAGACACGAGGTAGAGAGATTTCCACCATTTCAAAATTTGAGAAGTGGATTTGTAGGTCATGGTTTCAAAACAACAATTTTGAAAAAGATACTTGGAATCTTAATAAAATGCTCCATTAAGGAAGTCATTTTAGGTTTGGATTAGGGAAAGAATGTTTGAACAAATTAATAACATAGTTGGTTAGGATAGAAATCCTTGAGCATTTAGCTATTCAAATGAAATCATGTTATATGACTAGCCTAGATCCAAATCCTAGGTTTTATCAAGCTCGGAAATGGATCAAATCTATTGATCTAGGATTGAAAATGGTTTTAAAACCATGGTTTTAACACATGCTTTTAAAACCATGGGTTGTTTAGGAGGTTCTTGCACATGGTTTAGCTCCGAAACCATATATAATAAAACTACTGGTTCTTTAGGAGGCCTTGCGCATGCTTTTAAAACCATTTGCAAGGCCCTCCTAAAACATCTACAAAAAACTATGGGTTGTTTAGGAGGCCTTTCACATGGTTTTAAAACCATTTGCAAGGCCCTCCTAAACCATGCACAATAAGTTGTTTAGGAGGCCCAATATTTTTTTGCGGATAATTAAATTTTTTTTTATATTATTTTATTAGGAACTAAGTTACAACATCTTTTCCCTAATAGATTGTAGAGCTCCTCTAGGCCCATTAATATATAAATCTCTTTTTGATAAAAATGAGTAGTCTAAATATTCTAAATTTTTTTAAGGGTGTTGGATCTATTTGTGCATTCAAAAATACAATTTAAATGCTTCCAAATTTGGATTCATGGGTCTTCACTGTGGAAACCATGCAATATCACCTTCCTTCATGGGATATTAAAGAATACCCCTAATTTCATTAGATATTGGGAAATATCTATCAAATCATTTTGTTGATCCCCCTCCAATACACATTTTCAATTAAAAAACCCCATTTTATGATATATTCTCTATGTTTACTTGATACGGCTTTTTTTTAACTGCAATACCTATAAACCCCATATAACTTGGTCATCACCCCTAATATCTACAATATATTGACATTATTTTTCACAATTTAAAAAATGACCTTATGAAATAAGATATTGGTCAAGAAGTCATCCCCCTGTTTGAATTTAATGAAAGAAAATCACCCAAAATCCAAAACATAAAATAAATAAAATACTCACAATGAAAATAATTCTTTTATCAAACAACTTGCTATGCTAAGGGTAGAGACAGATCAAATCCATTGATCTAGCACTGCAAATGGTTTTAAAGCCATAGTTTTAACACATACTTTTAAAACCATGGGTTGTTTAGGAGGTCCTTGCACATGGTTTATGGTTTTAAAATGATGTGCAATGCCTTCCTAAACCATGTATGATAAAAACATGGTTTTAAAACCATTTGCAAGGCCGTCCTAAATCATGTACAATAAAGCCATGAGTTGTTTAGAAGGCCTTGCACATGGGACATAATTTTAAAACCATTTTCAAGGCCAACAGTTTTTTGCAAATAATTAAATTTTTTCTTTTTTATTATTTTGTTAGGTAGAAACATTACAACATCTCCCCCATATTTGGTTGTTTTTCTAGCCCATATTTATTTTGGTCTATAATTAAAAATCTCCCTTGTATTAGGGTATAGAGCACCTCTAGACGTAATAATAACAATTAATATTAAACAATTAAAAAGATAGAAAATACATTAAAACTTTATTATTAATTAATTTTAAAAAGAGATATTTTTCTTAAATAATAAATAAATGAGTGAGAATAACCTAATTCCAATAATAAATAAAATAGAATTAACTAATTCCAATTAAATTTAAACAATAACCCTAAACCCTAAACCAGAACCCTAGACCGACGGATGGACTGAAATATGTAAGGGTAAGGCACCCATATTTTTCATTATTAATGTATAAAAGAACCTGAACATTCATTGTTGGGTAACAGTTTGAGTTTAGCGATCATTCCAGCCAGATTTAGTTGGTGTCCTTGGCATAGAAAACAAAGCAGCAATTCTTTGAATATAAAAATGGAAGCAGAGAGGGAATCGGAGATGGAGATGGAGATGGATATGGAAGCGGAAATTGAAACAGAAATGGATGGGGAAGGACGACGGTTATTATTTGAAGTGCAGGACATTATAAGACAGTTTGGTGAACTTGAGGATCAGTGGCAGGATCCAGATCCTGAACCCCGACGCACAAGGGACCGAACTTTTGAGATACAGGATAGGACAGGACAATTTATACGGCAATGGAGGCTGTTTCATTGTCGAATACCTGCAAATCATCAAATTAATGTCGAGTTAGCACAGAGATTAACAGAACTTGGGGAACGAGCTGAACGTTTATTAGAACGAATATCAACAGAACTTGGGGAACGAATCGAAATGGATGCAGAAGGCCAAGTATTATTGGATGAAGTTCAGGAGATTCTAACAGATTTTGGGGAGCTCGAGCAGCGATGGCAGGGTCCTGATCCTGAGCCCGAGCGCACAGCAGTCAGAACAATTGAAATACAGAATAAGGCAGTGGAATTTCTTGGGCAATGGGATTCTTTATCTTATTATCATCTATTACAGAATCAAATGATTTTCGACGAGTTGCGTCAGAGATCAGTCGAACTAACGCAACGAGTTCAACGTTTTCCAGATAAATTCCCAGATTACATAACGCTTTTACATGAAATTGAGACTGATGGTGAGGAGTTAATGCCTGACGAGAGAATAATGCGATTTCTTGGCGTCCAATATAACAGTGATTGGGAATCAGAAATGGCAGAAGATTGGATAGCTGAAATGGAAAATATCCAGCCACTAGATTGGGAGCGAGTACCACAATGGGAAGCAGTGCAGGAGAATGATGATCAGCCATTAATGGCCGAGATGATACCCGTTCCTATTACAGACGACCATATCAATGATAACAATAGCGTTACTTCAACATGCTCAATTTGCAGAGACGATTTTGAATTGGGAGAGGAAGGGGGTCAACTCCATTGCGGTCACATATTCCACCCACATTGCGTTTCGCGATGGTTGAGATCGAATAACAGTTGTCCAGTCTGCCGTCGAGAATTTTAGTGTTATTACTTTTTAATTTAAAGCTGGTACAAGATGAATACTTTGAACATGAGTAGTTATTTTTCCTTTCTAATTGAAGAAGGTCAGGTTTATATTTTTAATATTTTCAAGAAATTGTTGTTGGTATTGCCTAGGTTACACAAATTATCAATTGTTTGTTTTACAAACCATGAGTTATTTTTGTTATCTATGTATTGTTTATTTTTTTAATAATTATTTATTTGAATTTGTACTTATACATAGTTAAAACCAACTTCTAGTAAATAATTGTTTAAATGCTTGTGTTTAATATAATTATAAGTAAAAGTTATATTCTCAAGCCATTTAACTTGAAGTTGGTTGGCGAAGAGTGATAGGTGACAAATAAGTTATGTCGTTGTTTTTGGTTATCAGAGCATTGATTATTTTTTATATTTTTTTTAATAATTTTTTATTTGGAATTTGTAATGTTTAAATGTTTGTGTTTAATATACTTGTAAGTAAAAGTTATATTATCAAGCCATTTAACTTGAAGTTGGTTGGTGAAGAGTGATAGGTGACAAATAAGTTATGTTGTTGTTTTTGGTTATTACTGCATTGATTATTTTTTATATTTTTTTTAATATATTTTTATTTGGAATTTGTAATGATTGCCACCTAATCAATATGGATAGTACACTTGTCTTATACTAGTGCAATCTAGAAAAAATATAAGTACTTGTCTACCCTAAAATCTCAAATAAAAACACTTATCGTGTAATAAATAAGAGTTATAATAAGTTATAAGATTTATTTGAATCTAACCTATTTTTAATTTTGTTGAGATAATTTAATATCACTATAAAATTTATGTTGAGATATTAGTACTAGCAACAATCATATTAATAAGATTAATATGTTGTGAATAGTTCTACATGCATAAATTACTAATATACAATTTAATGGAAGTTCGCATGCAATGCATGGTTTCACTTCAATGAAGGTGGACTTCTCAAGCTAAGAGATGGAGTCATCAGAGTACAACTACACTTTTAACTAATAGTTTTTTATCACTGCCTTATCTAATTGTTTTGTATTAGTACATTTTAATTTAATAGTTGTATCACTATTGGACTTAACTTAATAATTATCTAATAGTTGTGGAAACATTGGGGTTAAGCTAATACTTGTATGTAAGAGTTAAGGCTAATACTAATCCAATAAAACCGTGATTAGAGTTGAAGTTAAGGTACTAGTTGTAGAATCATTGGAGTTAAGCTAATAATTGTATCTAATCTACTTAATTTAAAAGTAATATATCAACAATTACAATTCAAGTAAAAGTCATGATTAGAGTTGAAGTTATGCTAATATTGGTATCATCAATGGAGTTAAGCTTATAGTTGTATCTAATAGTCCAATAGTTGTATCTAATAATCAAATAGTTTAAGTTTAAGTTTAAGTTTGATTTTTTTGAAATTGTTAATTATGAATTTTGGACAACTATCATAGATGGTAGTAGATTTCAAAATTCTAGTAAATATTCAAGCCTATCAAACTAATTAATATTAATAATTCATTATTACATTGATAGAAATTTTTATTTGAGATTTGGGGTGGACTATGGCCTATGCTTTTTCATCTACAAATTAGGATGAGACAACTGTACTTTCGAGATTGATTCTATTGAAATCGTTTAAAATTCGAAATAAACAATTATAAAAAAAAAGAATATAAAAAATAAGTGGTAGCTAATGAATGGATAACTCGTAGAAATGCATGGATAACTCATAGTTGATTAATGGATAACCAAAAGTTCATGGTAGATAACTAGAAGAATGTGAGATAAAATAAAGAATATAAAAAATAATTGATAGTTGATGAATGGATAATAGGTAGAATATCGGTGATAACATGTATCTAGGCATGGATAACTCAAACTTGAACCAGTTTAACTAGAAGAATATGAATAATAAAAAAAAAATCAAAATGTCTTCCATTCCATTGTTATCTCTCAACCATTTGATCCCTATCGACGTGATCCAACCACAAACTATGTGGGCATGCTAGTATTTACATCGGTAGACATTTTTATTTGATATTTGGGGTGGACTAGGTCCTATGCTTTTTCATCTAGAGACGAGGATGATACAAGTGTACTCTTGATATTGATTCCATGGAAGTCGTTCAAAATTTGAAATAAACAATTAAAACAAGGAATATAAAAAATTAGTTGTAGCTATGAGATGAATGGATAACTGGTACTAATGCATGGATAACTCATAGTTGATGAATGGATAACCATCCGTTTATGGAATATAACTAGAGTAATGTGAGATGAAAAGAAAAAGAATGTAAAAAATAGCTGCTAGTTGATAAATGGATAAATGTTGGTGATAACATGTAGCTAGGTATGGATAACTCATTGTTGAACCCGTTTAAGTAGAAGAATATGAGGAATATTTATTTTTCCAAATTGTCTTCCATTCCATAACTATATCTTAACCATTTGATCTCTATCGACATGATCCAACCACAAATTATGTGGATGTGCTAGTAGATATTAACTTGCAATAACCATAAGTGTAGTTATCAAATCCATAAGTGTAGTTATCAGATGAGTTCAGAGGAGTTTATTAGGAGTTTAACTAAATATTGTGCATATTGGCCCAACTCCCACAGACTACACATTACCATTCCATTGAGTACAGTTATCACATGAGCTATTTTTTTATAGTTGTGTATTACGAATTTTGAACAACGACCATAGAGTCAATCTAGACAATACACTAGTCTTATTTTCCTTCAATCTAAGAAAATCATAGATGGTATTCCACCACAAAATTCTCAGATATAAACCCCTATAGTTTCATGAGGGTGCATTAGTGGTGTTAATAGGTTCTTAGTGGTTGTTAATGCAAAATGTTTATCTCATTGCTCCCTTTTCTCCTAGAAACATGCAAATGGGGTGAAATAACTCCTAAGATGTATGAAATGAGTGGATATAGGGTTCAAACATGGATTTATGGAAAAAATACTAGTCAAAGGTGGTTAAATTGGACTAACACACTAGAATAGGTACTAGGAACCCTTTTGACATGGAACAACTTACACTAAACACTTGGAATATTATGGAAAGGGTATTAACCAAGGTCTAGATGGGAATTATGTTCCAACATATTGAAACTAAATCTATTAAATCCTAAGTCACATTGGTGTTAGTCCAAATAAAATTATAGAGGGATTATTTATAGTATTTGGAAGAAATTGTTAAAATTGAACAAAAGAAACCCTCATTCTTCGGGAGACTTCCAATTTCTTACTTTTAGGTTTGGTTCAATCATAGTATAGTAGAAAAAATGTTGATAGATAGCTACGATAGATACCTAATCTCACTCGAAAAATGATTTGGAACCAATAATTAAACCATGCAAAATAGACATACTTATAACTGGATGAAAAACATGACTCAATTGATTTTTGTCTTGGTCATGATACATATCATCAGTCAAACATCCATTTCACATGTAAATTCCATTTTTGCACAAGAAGGTTATGAAAATCCCCAAGAAGCAACTATGTGTGTGTGTGGGCGAATCTAGGATTTTGTAGTATATTCATGGTTTTGGGTCCACCAATTTATCATTTTTTTCATATCAATTGGATGACCACATCCAAGAACTCTTTTAGAGAGGCCTAGAATGCGAACATGAATATTAAGAATTTGAAAAATGATTCACAATGGATTTAAAAATACACTTGCTAGGTCATCCAATCCCACAGATGATAATGAATATATGGATATAATTTTGATCTTTGGGCGACTACATACTAAAGGATATTCAATCATTACAAAATAGGTAAAGGTAGTTTGTATTATTTTCTTGTGAAGACTAAACCTCATAGGATTGTGAGCAGGGTATTTTTTAAGGATTCTAATATTATACTTAAGTATAGTATTTTAGGCAATTGCTTTGCATTGAAAAAACCATGTTTATAGATAGGTTGTAGAATATTAAATATGAAACATAAAATTAACACTAAAATGTGCATATTTTGGCAAATCTTATGATAAAAAACCATATTTTATGTAAATATAGGCAATATTAGACACTAAAAATGACCAAATAGAAAATTTATTTTTTGGAAAAAACCCAAAAAATAGCCAATTGACAAAATTTGCACTAAAAATTACCTTGATTGTGAGATAGTAATCATGGACAAAATGACATTCAACATCTAGTTTCATGAAAATTTTATCTTTTATTTAAGGCCTTGGAGAATTTTACAATGTAACAAATACCCCAAAGCCTAACATACGCATATTATCATAAACCATTTGATTTCATCAAACTGATGAATAAATGGACAATGATATGCATGGTCTCTATAATCAATGTTCCAATGGGTTGAAGAATTGTTTTATAATCAATGTTCCAATGGGTTGAAGAATTGTTTTTCAAACATGAGAGACGTAGATATGGTTAGAATGAACAACCACTCAACTTTGGGATTCAATCCTTTTTAAAATCATCTTGATGAAAATGGAATTGATGTTAAGGCACCAATTCCATTATATTCATTCCCAAACATAAACCAAAGTATAAAAATGAAGCATCCAAAAATAATTCTCTTTACATTTGAATGGTTTTCATAGAGATGGATATGGTTCAATTCTTAGTGGACATTCCCCATACCTAGGTCGAGCAAAGTCTTAGATCCTTGTGTAAGTGACATTTCTCCCTTACAACATACAAAAAAATTAGAATAATACCATCATGGGGTGTCATGTGAGTTGATACATGGGGTATTGATTTTTCTCAATATATATTTTGGTGTAATAATGTATAATATTTGGGGCATGTGATTTTAAAATGAAATGTGTAAGCATAAGTTTCAATTATTGGTATTAAGTTTTTTTGCGATAATATGATCCATTTCAATAAGGGTTCATTAATAATTATAAATCATTTTACCACTTACTTCCCATTGGATATTTGACTTTTCTCACTTACTCATCGTATTTCCATGTTGTTTCCTATATAATATATTCCATTAAGTATCAACAACACAATTGCAAGTATGGATCATAATCCATTAGGAAATTACATATCCATATACATGCCTAGTGAGCACAAACTTTGAGGACAATGCCTAACATATTTTTAACATATATTAGCTTAACTTATTAACAACACAATATATTAATGAATGTTAGAGACAATTACAATGACAACGATATCAAAATATATGCATGTACAAACTATATATATAACTCCATTAGAGAAGGACACAAGAGGGGAAATGATGTAGTTCATTTGTTTGGTATTTATCATGGGCCCTTGCCTTCGCACACAACAAAACAACTAATAAAACAACCAACTTAAACAATGCTTTATGTTAGTTTCAATTCAATTTTAGATAATTGGTTCGTACTGAAAACATGACCCATAGAAGTATGTGACCCAACTGCAAATGAAATTATTGATTCAACTAAAACCTACAAATGCAAACCATTCTACCAAATTATAATGCTCACAAAAACACAATCAACATCTAGGAGTGTAAACTATATTTATATTTTCTCACAATATGTTTTCAAATGACCATATGTGATATGAATTCTATGATTCCATCCGAGAGTTTGTTAACTTCCCATCTCACACAATAAAATCCATCCTTTATAGGCTTAAATTTTTGTATTGGTTTTGCTTAACTTATTATCTACTTTTTGTGGTTTTAGGGTGAGGAAGATGATTGCATGTAATGTTGGAAAATAACATAATTTTATACCACTTTGTTACCAACTCTATTAAAATATGCTAGATCACGAATTGCATTATCCTCAACATTTTTTTTGGTTGTAAAAACACTATTTTTTAATAGGATCTATTCACGTCCAAATAAGAACTCAAAAACTTTGAGACATTGAAAAACTACATTCTAATATATTTAATAAACCGTAATATATTGATGTATTTGGAGAATCAAGGCGTCCATTGAATTGCAACTGGCATGGAATATATATACAATATGATAGTTTAGAATTCCTAAAGATTCCACACCATAGAGTAGAATCATGTTTCTTGTGGTGCTTATGGGCCACAACTATACTGTGAGACCTTTGGCATTTGAAGAGCTATATAAGGAACCCCTTGGTACATTGAAAGCATAAGAGAAAGTTGAGAGCATCGAAATTATAGTCCATTGTTGCCAGAAATTTATGCTTGAGTCTGCATCCCTTTGTCCCTTGGAGCACTGTTGTGTTCTTCCCAAGCTTGCCCATTGTTAGTAA
>LPNX010082526.1:21445-69012 GCA_001517045.1 Pseudotsuga menziesii | reverse complement strand
TCTTTCCGCAACGCTTGCACCGCAAATCTGATCTTTTGGTGAAGTTATTTCTGCCCCCTCTGCCTCTGAAATTTCTTCTTCTTCTGCCTCTCTCTTTGCCACAATCTCCGTTGGAAGGGTCTTTGGATTGGTCTTTGCCGGCAAGGGCAACACCAATACTAGATGCCAAAGAGTGCATCTTTACAACTGTTAGTGTAATGAACAAAGAGAAATGAAAAAAATAACCTTGCAGGTCTACAGTCTCTGCCAAGGTGATTTACAATCTCAACTTCAGGTTAGCATACACAAGCTTTTTCAATATACAAAATATATATCAGTGACATAAAACGCAGCATACAAGAGTTTTTATACCACGCAGCATGTTCATTCTCCTTTATTTTCAGGTGACTGACAGGTATAACACACATTGAGGCAGTCTTCACGCTATTACATCGTTCAACGCAGTCTTCAACAAGGCTGCAGTCTCCACACAGGCAGCAATCTCTTCACACACAATATATGGTGGATATATATCAGTCTTCAATACTAGTCTTCAACGCATATTAGGGTTTGTGTATAATTTTTTTTCTTGATTTCCTACCGTCACAGGCAATAAAAAATATGCAACTCGTAGAGAGCAGCACAATACACTTAGTATACTTCAAGAAATACACTAAATACCAAAGAATACATTTAATGTGACTGTAGAGAGCAGCACCATCCAAGATGCACTGAACGACGTTCTATAGACAAGGCTTTTTATGAGTGCATCAAAACATCTCCAGGATTTGAAGTTTCTGCATGTCATGAGGAGCCGAAACTGCTTTCTAGATAAGAGCTTTTATAGCAGAGCGATTCATACCCTCTCCCTCCAGAACAAGGCTGATGAATCGGGCATGATTTTTGAGACGATGTTGCGGTGTGCGCATCTCCCCAACACCTTCACTTACACTTCAATGATAAGTGCATATTGCTATGCTGGCAAAATTGATGATGCTTACCGTCTTTTGGATGGTATGGTGTTTGATGGAGCGTTTCCTGATTCTGTGACTTATAACACTATTCTTCAAGCCCTCATTAAGGCGCGCAGAATGGAGGAAGCTGTCGGTATATTTCTTGAGATGACTAGAAATGAATTTGATCCAGATAGCGATAGCTATACAATGGCCTTAGTCGTAAAAGATCTAGGCATAGCCTCAATGATTTGGAAACACAAGAGCAGCAATCAAGAACGCAGTCACGCTCAAGTTGCGGTCGCAGCTCCACGCTGGTTTTCAACTCGCAATATCAGTCTTCATCTCAAGTTCAGTGCAGCTCGCTTCACACAGCACGCTCTTCAACGCAGCCTGCAACTGCAGTTTTACTATATAATAATAATACTGCTTCTATGCTGCTGCAGCAACATCCAGAGCCCAGAGATCGCCGTAGCTTCGAACTCTGGTTCTCAGACAAGGGGGCGAGAAAAGAAACCCTAATAAACAGTAAGTGGCATATAGATCACAGTAATCTTCAAAAAGGCTGCACACAGTCACACGGAGTAAATTCTATTCAATACGCAATCTCCACAGCTCAATAATGAACACAGCTCATTAATGAACACAGCACAGTCTTCACGGCTTCAATAATAATGGCATGCTGGCAAGAGATTATATGGTATGCAACGACTGGAACAATGTGCTGACATTGTTAACCCAGAATATTATAAGTAGGTCGCGTGTACCCCTTTCTCCTTCTCTCTTTACTCGTTTCAATCACGTTAAGCAGATGGATCTCTCTCAAGTCATATTGAACGGTGAAAATTTCAAGATGCAGCAGTGCCTTCACGCAGAACGCAGTCTCTCTCCACGCTCACCGCACCAGTCTATTTATTTATTAAAGGTACGGAATTCAAAGTTATCTCTAATCGCTCTCTTCCTCTTCAAGGAAAGAGCTCTCCACCACAATGATGCTACTCTGCTCCCTTACAAAGTAACCGGCATTTAAACAAGAAATTTCATACAAACGAACCAGTTCTAAGATACAAGATGGTCAAGCACGCAGCAGCTCTTTCTCAGCCTTTCAAACTACACATGCAGAATAATCACCAGGGTCACGCAGTAGTCATAACTAAAACTCACAGCTTCAACACAGCAAACACTCAACCAGGAAGGAATTCACAGCAATTCCAAAATCACAGAAGTCAACAGAAAATTAGGGTTCGCAGCTCACAGAAATGGCATCAACAGAAAATTAGGGTTTGCAGCACACAAACTCAAATTATGAAGCAACAATGCATGCGACTCGATTGGCAGACTGATGGAGCAGTCTGGCAATGGACTGGCAAGCAGAATGCCAGGAATGGGCAGAAATGCAGCAGGAGTTATGGCAGACAGCCCTGCTCTGATACCACTTGTTGGTAATAACTCCCGATTCCAATTCATTATTCAAATGCAAATGCCTATATTTATACATTTCATGAGGCGGTTGATTACCAGCCTTTTCGCCTTCCTATCTATTCATATTCCTATTATTTATTTACAATAATCCTGACGGATTATTCTAACAGATTCTACCTGTGAGGATGTTGCGGGGTTTTCTCCATTTATGGTTTCCCCGAGGAAAAACACTGTGTTCATTGTCTCTTGTGTTTGATTGCTGTACTTGTTATTCTCTCAGTTAAAGATCCTAATAATGCTAGCTTAATGTTGAAAAACTAACAACGACATAGTGTTGCGATGGGTCATCAAAAAACCTACTCTATGGACATCGAAAATTCGACGATGCTAAAAGAAATCGAAAGGTACAATACTTTTCATCATTGCAATCTGACACATCCGTACTTTACGTCGGATGCCATCGGATTCTATTGTCGGATTTTGGGCTCAAATGCTGTTGTGAAGCTCTTGAGGTAGAGCCCATTGATGGGATTCTTCAAGAGGTGACCACCAGAGTCAATAAGGAGATATGACCCCTTTTTGAGGCATCAATGGATGAAATAAGGGACAAACCACATGGATTTGAAGTTCTCCTTTCCAGTCTTATCATGGGCTTGGTCATAAACAAGGACAAGGCCCCCCTTGCTAAAGGTGCGTGGGTGGACGTGGGTGTCATAGTGGGACTTTGACCGAGTCTTAGTTGGTTCAATCATTTGGAGAGCAGTGCGATGGTACTAATTGGTTGGTTCAAGCATAAGTAGGCATTGTTCTAATGGTGAAGTATCAGGTAGAAATTCAATGACAAGGCAGAGTGATGGAATCTGGCATTCAATGGGAAGAGCCGAATCCACACCATGGAATAAATGAAATGGGGTAAAACTGGTGGTGGTTTTATTTGATGTCCGATAGGCCCAGAGGGTTGAAAAGAACAAGTGGTGCCAGTTGGACTTATGTTTTCTCACCATTTGTTGGAGTATGGTTTTGAGGATCTTGTTGACAGCCTCAACTTGGCCATTTCCATGAGGGTAATAAGAATATGAATACCGGTGTTCAAACTTCAACATGGCAGATAACTTTATTCAAACATCGTCCTCAAAATGAGAATCATGGTATGAGAGTTACTATTGGGGGACATCGAAACGAGTGATAACATGGTTGAAAAGAAACAGAAAAGCGCTACAGTATCGGCATTATAGTTGAAGGTAGGCATGGATTCATCCCATTTGGTGAAATAATCAAGGACCACAATGATGTATTTATGGTCCTTGACCAAAGGAGGGTTACAGAACATGAAGTCGATATCCCATTTGTAGAAGGGACCAACTGTGATGACAAGATGTAGCGATGTGGGAGGTGTTCTTCCTTTTGGGGCAAAGAGTTGGAAATTGAAACAGTGTTTAACGGTATGAATGCAATCACCAAAAATGGTGGGACATAAATAACCAACACAGAGGATATTTTGAGTAGTATCCAAACAGGAGAGGTCGCCACCACAGGATCCACTATGAAAGTCATTCAAGACTTGTTCTGATTCATCGAGGGTGAGGAAATGGCGCAATATAGTGTCCAAACCATGGTGATAGAAGACATAAGAAATAAGGAGATATCGAACAGCTTGGTGTCGGATGTGACAATGATCTTCATGGCTCAAATGGGGCCCCAATTTTTGTTTGCAAAAGTAAAGGAGGGTGCCCCCGTACCATGGGTCTTTCGTATAGATGACGAACAAGGATTCATTGGGAAGATCAACTATGATAGGGGATGAGGTAGATGACGAATGAAAGTCTCCCATCAAGGAAGCTAAATCCAAATATTTAGTTCTTTTGGGTGTGACAAATTCTAGGACGTACTTGTTGGGTGTTATATCATCTAGATTAATTCACCTAATATTTAATTATCCACTGGGGTTGGTAGGCTTAGAGTTGACACAAAATATATGCAAAGGTAGAGGGGTTCCTATGGTGTCGTGGAAATATTTTAACAAACAAAAGATTGAAAGATCTTTCAAAATGAAAAACCGAGTCAAACTCCTAAGAATTCAACTATTAAAGGAATTAAACCGGAATATAATAATAAACTAGATAATTGATAATTTCTTATAAATAAAAATATTTAAACTTAAAATATATTATCAGCAACTAACTTTTTAAATGGAAAACTAAGATGCAAGGACGACCTAACTTATAAGCAAGTAGAAAACTTAATAAATAAAACTTAAATAAAAAAGAAACAAGTAGAAAACTTAATAGGAATATCTTTGAATTCTGTCCTACAAGTCTCTTTCAGTAATCACACAATGTAAAAAGGAACAACCTAAAAACATGCTAAGGATACACATATAACACTGAATTTTACATTCAAACGGATAAATCAATCCAAAGGCATGAACACAAAACAATAAATCAGTAAAGAGAAATCAGAAACAATGTCAAGAAACAAAACATAAAATAGTTTAACACATATTCAAGGTGAAAAGAAGTAAGGTAACTTTTAATAAATAACCTAAAACAGTCCAATTTAACTTTAATGTTAAATAGAACCATCATCTAACTATCTTAATCAAAGCATACTTCAAACATTAAAGAAACATAACTTAAAACAATCTCAAAACACATTAAAAACAATAAAAAAATGAAACGATGGGCTAAATGACAGACTGAACTGTAGGTCTAAAAGGGGTGGTTGAATGACAGACTGAACTGTAGGTCTAAAAGGGGTGGTTGAATGACATTTTAAACAGGCTATCCAAATGACAGTCTGCACAGTTAAAATGATAGAAATTAACCTAAATGAGCTAATCTTAAGTTAAATTTGTGCAGATGTAAATCTAATGCATAAAGGAAATAAGTAAACCTACTTAATAAGCAAAATTGACAGTGAAATAAACTTAAAAAAGTTCATGAAAAGAGAATCATTGCATATTAATAAACAAACTGAAATTCAAATTGCATGACTTATAACAGAAAGGAAATAAACAAAACTGAATCTATTTAAAAGCAATCTATTCTATCTGATTGCAAATAAACTGAACAGTAAACTGGAAATGAAATGACTAAAAACAAATTAAAACAAACTATGCGCGCAGTTAACTATCTAATTTCAAAAATAAAATTGCATTACAGGAAATAACAGTAATGTAATGAAAATAAACTAAACTAGCTACAACAGAAAGAAAAGAACAAAATTACACCGAAGAATGAACCTTTGGTTGATGAGGGGCCTTCTTAGCAATCGGGGGTGTTTCCTGGATAATGCTTACTCAAACACAATCATCAACAACAAAGCATACGACTCTTTATTAAAACGATGGAACAAAGTTATAGAATTCTTCTTAAAAAATGACTATCTAACAAATGAAATTATCAACTCCCTAACTCTACATAAGGAGGTGTTTATATACAGTGTTTACAGGGATGAGCAAGTCGACCCTTTAGTTGTCGACTGCTCTCTAAATTTAGTCAACAGGGATGAGCAAGTCGACCCTTTAGTTGTCGACTGCTCTCTAAATTTAGTCAATCCATAAAGGCATTTAACTAATCTAACTCCAATGCATAGGATATTCCTTCTTCAGTGCGCGTCAACTCTCTTCATTGGACGGTGTAACACACAGGCTCCCTCTCCATTGCAAACGGTTCTCAGATGTGGTGCATGACTCCTTCTTTAGTGAATCAGGTTCTCTTCTGCATGGTTGATGTGGCATACAACTCCTTCTTTAGCGTAGCCGGTGGACTAGTGTTGGACAGAGGAGAGCGCACGAGCGATCCTTCTATAATGCGAACCATTGCATCTTCAAACACATGGACTGTTGGTGTGGTGTCGATCAGGGGCGGCGTGGTGGCAGATCATCTAGAAGCGGGCTTCTCCATCATCCGAATGCATGGACAACAGGTCATTTTCAGAACTGTTTCAATGTTTTAATTCCTGGAATCAGTTATCAACTGAGCGCAGTCTGATTAATGATCTGGACAGAAAGATGAACAGCGAGCTGGACCATGAGATGGATATGCTGGGCACAGATCTAGGGCGAATGGGATGTCTGTTTGACAGTGTGCTTAAGAACTATGGTCTGTAGTAACAACATTTAAATGCCTGGAAACCTTTCTAACGAATGTCGCGTAGCGAGCTGGATGGTGAGTTGGACGTGCTGTGCGTATGGCTAGCTAAATGCATATTTGTTATTAATTCACCAAAAAAATTATATAATCTACAAACAAATGTACATATAAATTAATAAATCAAATGCGCTTCAATAATGTCACTTTTAATTAATAAAATCATAAAATGATAATAATAAATGGATTTTATATAAACCTTAAATACATTCATACCTAGGGCTGAATAGTGATCTGCGTGACATAAAATATGCAAAAAGATAATAAAACATATGTTTAATCAGTAATTTAACTGCCAAAAATGATAACAAATCTAGGATCAACATTCCCCCAAACCGGAGAAATGGTAGGTTCCACTGGGAAAAAAGAAAAATAATTTAGGAAGAAGGTGGACTAGCAGCTTCCTTCGACTTGACAGATGAAGGAGGTGATTGCAACTTCAATATTTTAGCCCGTAACTTAAAAAATAGCATGTCTTTCATGTCAAACATTGTATGAAGGATTAAAATTAATTCAACCACGTCCAAAGTAAAACTTTGGACGGGTTGAACATATAACACAAAGGCATAAATCGCATTTTGAATAACAAGAAGATTGATCATTTAATAATTTAAATGCATGATTGGGTAAGAGGATAAGATTATCAATAGTGAAATGATGACTAAAATTTTTGCAGCAATATGGAGGTGAAAACTACTTGCCCAAAAACAAAATTTGGTTAGAAAATTTTAATCATAAGTTCTATAATATCGATTTCATTTGGACCTTCATTCAATCCTTCGTATAGTCCTCCATATTGATTTTGCTGTAAAAATATGCTTCATGCTATAACCAGGTTCCACTGCTTACATTATCCTAAAAACACTTATCATTTGTTAGAGATAAATAGATCTATCATAAATAATGAAAAGTAAAAACAGTCTAATTTTTCCAACCCTTCCCCCCAAACCAAAGATATGGTGTGTCCTCAAGCCATAGAAGAGGTAAGAATTGATTGTTCCAGAAAATAAAAATTGAAAGAGTTCTATTATGTTGTTTATTATTTTATAAGAAAAAGAAAAATAATTAGTAAATGGAAATGATTCAGATATGTATATTCATGAAAAATTTAATAGTGCTTAGAAAGACCATTTGAATGATAATAATATAACCAAAAGAATGCCATAGCAAAAACTAGTCATCCATGCCTCATTTTAAAGATATCCTGTCATCACAAAATATTTAAGTTTACCTCGGAGTATGTGAGATTGAAAGCTATGGGTCCCATTTCTAGGATAAAGACATCCTAGGTATGTGTTGAATTAGATGGCCGGGGCAAAGCCCAACTTACAACCATTTTCAAATGACATTATAAACAATTGGCCATGACATATTTATTCTGAAAAAGTTTCTTTATATTAGCATTGTTTTACGAATCATATGCATAGTGGTGTATTAACCAGATCTCTTTTACCTGATAGTTTCCCATTGCTAGCAAGCTTGTTCAGTACCCCGATGGGTTTACCTTGGTACCTTGCAATCATATCCCGGCTGCCAGTGAGCCTGTTTAGTACCCCGACGGGTTTACCTTGGTACCTTGCAATCATATCCCGGCTTCCAGTGAGCCTGTTTAGTACCCCGACGGGTTTACTTACATTTATCGAGCTTCCATGTTTTAAGTTTTTACTTAGCATTGACCCGCTGCTAGCAGGCCTGTTCAGTACCCCGGAGGGTTTTCCTTGTATAATGATATTAAATATATGGAAGCCAATTGGTATTAGAGCGTTTTAAGTACTACTAAACACATAATTCATTTAAAAAATAAAAATAAAAAATAAACTTATAAGTAATTTTATAATTGCCTTAACGATAAATCATGTCAAAATAGAATAACTTAAAGTTGTTCCTTAACCTTACAGTCCTTCTTCTTCATAAAATAAAAGTAATGTTCCCCACAGACAATAATTCCACTTACTCTCGAGTTATCACCAAAATACATTAGAGACAAGTTTTGATAACAAGTATAGGATGAACTCGTAATCCATAGGTGTAAGATAAGATTGTGAAAAATATGAGAATGAAAGTAGGTCTTTCAAGCAACTGTTCGAAAGAGGAAATCAGAAATATACATGTTTGAATCAAGATACCAAAAACTATATGAATCATAGAAGAGTTGGTTAAGAATGATATACAGAGGATTGTAATTTTTTAATTTTCACTATAAGCTGCAAATTTCAAAAGTACCCCAAGAAAGGTTAAGATACCTTATAAATACTCCGTCAGCTACTCATAGAGATAATGCAAAACCACTTGTTAGATGATTCAATTTATTCATGAAGACAAATATAATAAAAAGAAAACGATCCCCTTGTAAACAATTTATTAGAATGAGTCTTATTTATTCAAAGAACACATATATTTACATATATACAAGTGATGATAACCCAAAATAATTTTTAAGGACCAGGAGGAGGAGGAGGAATAACTTCTTCTTCAACTAATTCCATTCCATTATGTTGCAAAACATTATGCATAAAATCCTATTTAGATGTCGGTTGGTGATAAATCCCGAGTCTATGTCCATTACTACAAAGGAAACTTGTGATCCATCGATTGTTTTAATTTCTACTGATCTGTTGTCAAAGGTTGTAACAACTTCATATGGGCCCATCCAACGGGTAGTCAATTTTCCATTAAAATTTTTAAACCGTGAGTCGAATAGTAGTGCTCAATCTCCAGTATTAAATTACTTTTTCTTAATAAATTTATCATGCCATGTATTTCGTTGATTTTGTATTAGCATGGTTCTTTGGAGTGCATCTTGTCTAATCTCATCTAACTCATTAATCTGTAATATTCATTGTTTCTGTGCTTCATCCAAATCCATGCCTAATTTTGCTTCCATAAAAAATGTTTTAACTTGAAATTCAATAGGTAAAAGGACTTGTTTTCCATATACTAACTCATAGGGGGTATGTCTGGTAGTGTTTCTCCATGTTATCCTATAGGCCCATAAAGCCTCTGGGAGTCTATCTACCCAATCCTTATGATGTAAGTGAATGGTTTTGGTTAAAATGGATTCTAATACTTTATTAGTTGATTCTACCTAACCATTAGCTTGAGGATGATAAGGTGAAGACTTGCAGTGTCGAATGCCATATTTTGTGGTAAGTTATTTCATTAATTTAGAAGTAAATTGAGTACCTTGATCTGTGAAAATTTCTCTAGGTACACCAAACCGGGTAAATATTTCTTCATATATGAATTCTACCACTGATTTCTCCATGGCCCTGAACAAAGCTTTAGCTTCTACCCATTTGGTGACATAGTCCATGCAAACTAGAATATATTTCTTTTTACGAGACATGGGAGAAATTGGTCCTGCAAAATCAAGAGCCCATTTCTCAAAGGGTTCAATCATAACTTGGGGTTGTAGGGGCATCTGATCAAATGACGTAGGTCTACCCATTCTTTGGCAACTATCACATCCTTTGACATATTTGGTAGCATCCTTAAAAATGCTTGGCCAATAATAACTAGAATGTAATACTTTTTATGTCATCCTCTTATCAAAAAAATGTCCTCCACATGGTCCATCATGGCATGCATGGAGGATGTCTGTCATTTCATCCTCTCGTACGCATCATCGAATAATAAGATCTGGACCAGTGTGGAAGAGATCATTATCAACCCAAGAATAATTGGAACTCTGAACTATAATACGACGCTTCTTATGTGGGGACAAATGGTTTGGTATTTTCCCAATTTCTAAATAATTGGCAATATATGCAAACCAAGGGGTTTGAACAGATACAACAAATAGATGTTCATTAGGAAAAGTGTCGTCAACAGGTTTAATATCGTCTTCATGTTGAATACGGGAAAGGAGATCTGCTACTAGATTTTATTTACCAGGTCGGTCAATGACGGTAATGTTAAATTCTTGTAATAGAAGAAGCCACCAGGTCACTCTACCATTAGTAATTGGTTTATTCATTAGAGAGTCTAATGGCGGAGTGATCGGTATGCACAAAAACTTCGTAATCTGTAATGTAATGCCAAAAATTCTTTTTTAGTAACAATGTAATTTAATTCGACAGGAGTCAAATTCTTACTAATAAAATAAATGGCATAAGGTGCTTGTCCCTATTTTTGGTCGAGGACTCCTCCTATGGCCGTAGCAGAGGCATCAGTGGATATATGAAAAGGAAGGGACCAATTGGGACCCCTAAGTATTGGTTCTACCGATAGTTTAGCTTTTAGAATTTCAAAAGCATTTTAACAAGATTCTGTCCACTGGAATTCTACGTCCTTTGTAAGGAATTTAAACATTGGTGCAGCTATTTTAGTGAAATTTTCAATAAAGCGATGGTAATAACCTGCATGACCAAGAAAGCTTCTTACCTCTTTCTGATTTTTGGGAGAGGGAATGCCAACAATTACTTTGATCTTCGCAGGATCTACCTTAATTCCTTGGGAGGAGACATGATGTTCCAAAACTATACCTTCTATCAGTAACATTTTACATTTTTCACGATTGAGGGATAAATTTGTTTCTTGACATTGAATCAATACCTTCTCGAGGTTGTCAAGGAATTCATGAAAAGTATTACCATAGGCTATAAAATCATCCTTGTATACCTCCACACAATCATGTATAAGATATGAAAATATTCCTAAGACTGCTCGCTGAAAAGTGGCAGGTGCATTACATAGGCCAAATGGAAAAACTCGATAAGCGTATGTTCCCCATGGGCATGTCAAAATGGTCTTGTCTTGATCTTTTGGTGCTATTAAAATATGGTTGTAACCACTATATCCGTTAAGAAAGTACTTTTTACCTGAAAGGGTATCTAATAATTGATCAATAAAGGGTAAAGGAAAGTAGTCTTTAAGTGTAGATTTGTTTAATTCTCTAAAATCAACACAAATGTGCCATTTCCCTGTGACTCTCTTCGGGACTACCACTAAGGGAGACACCCATTTACTATCGGAGATAGGATAGATGAAACCAATAGTGAGGAGCCTTTGTAATTCCTCTTTCACTATATCCTTTAGAGCAAGATTCATCCTTCTCTGTGACTACCTTACAGGTGACATATTTGGATCCATGTAAATATGGTGAATACAAGTGTCAGAGTGTATACCCTTCATATCGGTGTATTCCCATGCAAATGCTCCAGCTTTTTTTTTAAGAACTTTAAGCAGCTGTGCTTGTTGGTTTCACTTAACCCTGCGTTTATATGTAAAAAGTTTTTAGGTCCAACCTCACAAGGTATAGTATATGGTCCTATATGCTCTTCAATCATGAAGACACAAGGTTTTTATGTAAACATTGAGAGAGCCATATTCTCTTGAAACTCGTCTCTGAAAATATGGTCAAACTGAGCAAAAGACTGAGAGAGATCTATACAAGTTGTCGAAGAAACAAACTGGTTTAATACATTCTCAGTGGTCTACTCCTAAAGTGCCCAGGAGAAATCATTAGGGAGGGAGAGGTCATCGAAGTCTTCATCCCCGAAAGAACAATTTAACCACCATGAGTTTTCAGTTATTGGTTGTACTGGGGGTATAATATAAGTCTTTGTGTAGACAACCCATTGGAAATAGTCATCTCTCAATCCCTACATCCTATAAAAGCATTGGCAATAGCTAACCATGGTCTTCCCAAGATAATAGGATGCCCTTTTGAAGGATCCTTTGATTCTATGACCATAAAGTCAACAGGGTATTCCCATGAGGCTACTGATATGATAATGTCGTCCAGGACTCCAGGAGGTTTTACCGTAGTACGGTCTTCTAGTTCTAGGATGGAAGGGGTAGGTCAAAGAAATTCTCCTAATTGTAAAACCCCTAAGACTATGATGGTCATCATATTGATAGTGTATCCTAAAACGATTAATGTATTTTATATGGTGGTGTTGTTTATAATTACAGTCATTACTAGGGCTCCTGGATTTGTATATTTTGCAATCTGGGACTAATCTGTCATACATTCAGACATCTCTCCTATAAAATGAATTGTGAGAGGGTCCTTTTGCTTATTCCTTGAGCGTTTAATGCATAGCTCCTTTATTACCTTATTGTAGATTGGTATGTCCTTGATAGCTAGTAATAAAGGTATTTTGATACAGATATTTTTTAATTCATTCAAAATGTCATACTTCGGATGAATTACAGGTTTTTCGATCACTAGTCTTTTCGAGAATGGAGGAATTATTTTCTCCTGAATAGATCCTTGCGGAGGATGGGTGTGTACTGGAACCTTTGCAATGTTCACATCCTCCAAAATAGCATCATTCACGGGTTCATTTGAATCTTCTTCTTCTTCATTTTCTTCATGAATGATGACTGATGACTTGGGTTTGTCATTCACAACTCTTCCAGATCGTAATTGAATCTCATGTATAGGTATAGTCGAAATAAGATACGATGGAAGAGTTTGCAACTCAATGCTGTGAAGAGATTGAGTTGGTTTATTATTTGGGTTAGGTATCGGTTGTGCAAGTAATAATTTCGCTCAAGGAGGATTTTTGTTCTGGAAGTGATGAGGTTGTTGTGTGATGAAAGGAACCGGAGGTACAAATCTAGGAGAAATTCACTGGAAATTTGTTTGGTGCTGAGGATAAGGATGATTAGGTGTAGGGACAGTTTGTGACTAAGGGTATGGTTGTCCTCTCCACCCTTGTGATCAATATTGATTCTGCAGAAATTGAGGAGGAGGGTACTAAGGTGGCCAGTTCTTCTAGCTTGAATTGTTCCATTGTTGAGGTACTTGATATGGAGGATAATAGAGTGGGGGTTGTGGTGGAAAGTTCTAATATGCTGGTTGGTCTCTAGGTTTCTAGGGAGGCCTACTAGATGTTTCAGCTACATCCCCACTCTTATAGATGGCCTGCAACCCAGGAAATGATGGGAAGTTATCTGTTGGATGCTCTTATGTACAAATGTGACATACAGAGATGTTGTTTAATGGACATTCCCTTTGGGGATGTTTGGTCCTACACCTTGGACAAAAGATTCTCATTGTTGCTCATTCTTCATCCTTCCTTTCTTGTCTTGTAAAGCATATAGTTGAGAACCCATTGCTCCTAAGATATCAGTCTTGAAATTCTCCAATAGGTTTCCTAACTCTACTCTTGTAACTCCACCTGAACTAGGAATGTTTCCTCTTACATTTATTCTATAAGGTTCTTGAAAGTTTTTCCCAACTTTCCCCTACTTCTAGAATAATTTTTACACATCTCACCGATTTGTGCAAAGGTTTTATGAGAAATATCGCCAGCCGCCATGAGATTAAGACTTTCTAACAAGTCCTCGGAGATCCCTTTAAGGAAAAGTGTATGTACTACATCTTCTCGGAGGTCGCTATATTTTGATTTATGTAATGTATAAATGAACCTCTCGTGATAATCCTCCAGGATTTCATCTTCAAGTTGTTGTATTTTGAATATATCGTGTCGAGAGTCCTTAGGTTTGCATTATTCTTGATATTTTCGCAAGAATGAAGTTTTCATATCATCCCAAGTCCTGATAATGAATTCTCCTAATCCCATGAACCATATTAAGGTGGAATATTTTAGTGTAGCGGGAAAGAGTTTTAGTTTGTGGGCATCTTGTAGATAATTATAACTCCTACAAATGATATCGAACTTGAACAAGAATGTGTCTAGGTCCTCATTACTTTTTCCATAGAAAGTAGGTAAGGAGGAAGGAGGGATCTTTTTCATAGTTACATCCTGCATAGTGTCTAAAATAGGGAACTAGATGGTAGCCTCAGTTCAATTTTACCCTTATCCTTCGTCATTTCTAACTTCATCATGATCTTCGTTTTCTCCCCATCTATCCATATAAGATGCATTTTTAACGTAAATATACCTAGGAGGCTCCTTTCGAGGTGATAATGGAGCGTCCCAACATTCTTTTTTGGGAGAGATTTTCCTCTGGTCAACTGTGTTTTTATTGAATCCTAGAGGGATAGTAGGTTCTACTGTGGAAGTTTCAATTTGTGAGATGACTGGATCTACGGAGGTTCCAAAGAGATCTTTTACCTGGGCAGGATCAACAAAGTCAACGAAGTTCGGATCTCCTACTAGTGAGAAAGTTGTGTTGATTGGGTTCAAAACTAGTGGAGGGTTAGATATTCCTAGTGGCTAATCTTCTTGAACTTCCTCAGGGACGGGGTCCTTAGAGCCTCTTGTCAAGGTTCCTTCTTCCTCTATGGCTTCCCCAGTAAGATCCCCTGAGGGGGTCTCTTCAGGTTTTCGAGTAGAACTACCTCCGACCGGTGTCTTTTGATATCTTTTTGGTGAGTTAGTAGTTGGGGAATTACCTCCCCTACGGTAGTTAGTAGGGATTTGAATACATTTTTCGGTCTTAACAAATCTACCCTGAGGATCTCTAAGTCTGCTCATGAAAAAAAGTTTAAACTAAAGAAAAACCTATGCTACTACTACTGCAGAATTCGGGGGAGCCTATTATAACAGATGCGCAGGTTCTTACCTCTCGTCTTACCGCTCCCCCACCACCAGCCTATTACTAAAATTCATAAGGATTTAAACTCTACCTTATAGAACAACTCCCTGGAAATGATGCCAAAAATGTTGGGTGTTATATCATCTAGATTAATTCACCTAATATTTAATTATCCACCGGGGTTGGTAGGCTTAGAGTTGACACAAAATGTATGTGAAGGTAGAGGGGTTCCTATGGTGTCGTGGAAATATTTTAACAAACAAAATATCGAAAGATATTTCAAAATGAAAAACTGAATCAAACTCCTAAGAATTCAACTATTAAAGGAATTAAATTGAAACAAAATAATAAACTAGATAATTGACAATTTCTTATAAATAAATAATCTTTAAACTGAAAAGATATTATAAACAACTAACTTTTTAAATGGAAAACTAAGATGCAAGGAATACCTAACTTATAAGCAAGTAGAAAACTTAATAAATAAAACTTAAATAAAAAAAAAACAAGTAGAAAACTTAATAGGAATATCTTTGAATTCTGTCCTACAAGTCCCTTTCACTAATCACACAATGTAAAAAGGAACAACCTAAAAACATGCTAAGGATACACATATAACACTAAATTTTACATGCAAACGGATAAATCAATCCAAAGGCATGGACACAAAACAATACATCAGTAAAGATAAATCAGAAACAAAAGCAAGAAACAAAACATAATATATCTTAACACATATTCAAGGTGAAAAAAAGTAAGTTAAATTTTAATAAATAAACTAAAACAATCTAATTTAACTATAATGTTAAATAGAACCATCATCTAACTATCTCAATCAAAGCATACTTCAAACATTAAAGAAACACAACTTAAAAAAATCTCAAAACACATTAAAACACTAAAAAAATGAAACGATGGGCTGAATGACAGACTTAACTGTAGGTCTGAAAGGGGTGGCTGAATGACAGTTTAAACATGCTATCCGAATGATAGTTTGCACAGTTAAAATGATATAAATTAACCTAAATGAGCTAATCTTCAGCTGAATTCATGCAGATGCAAATCTAATGCATAAAGGCAATAAGTAAGCCTACTTATTAAGCAAATTTGACAGAGAAATAAACTTAAACAAATTCGTGAAAGAGAATCATTGCATATTAATAAACAAACTGAAATTAAAATTGCATAACTTATAACTTATAACAGAAAGGAAATAAACAGAACTAAATCTATTTAAAAGCAATATATTCTATTTGCTTGCAAATAAACTGAACGGTAAACTGGAAATGAAATGACTGAAAGCAAATTAAAACAAACTATGCACACAGTTAACTATCTAATTTCAGAAATAAAATTACATTACAGGAAATGGCAGTAATCTAATGAAAATAAACTAAACTAGCTACAACAGAAAGAAAAGAACAAAATTACACATAAGAATGAACCTCTGGTTGATGAGGGGCCCTCTCAGCAATTATGGGTGTTGCCTCGATAACGATTACTCAAACACACTCATCAACAACAAAGCATACGACTCTTTATTAAAATGATGGAGCAAAGTTACAAAATTCTTCTTCAAAAACAACTGTCTAACAATTGAAATGATCAACTCTCTAACTCTGCACAAGGAGGTGTTTATATAAAGTGCTTACAGGGATGAGCAATTCGACCCTTTAGTGGTTGACTGCTCTCTAAATTTAGTCAATCCATAAAGGCATTTAACTAATCTAACTCCAACACATAGGATCTTCCTTCTTCAGTACGCATCAACTCTCTTCATTAGACGGTGTAATGTACAAGCTCCCTCTCCATTGCAAATGGTTCTCAGATGTGGCACACGGATCCTTCTTTAGCGCAGCAAGTTCTCTTCAGCGTGGTTGATGTGGCATACAACTCCTTCTTTAGCGTAGAAGGTGGACTGGTGTTGGACATAGGAGAGCGCATGGGAGATCCTTCTAGAACGCGAACCATTGCATGTTCAAACGTGTGGGCTGTTGGTGTGGTGTCGAGCAGGGGCGACGTGATGGCGAATCATCTAAAAGTGGGATTCTCCATCATCCGAATGTGTGGACAACAAGCCATTTTCATAACCATTTCAACGTTTTAATTCCTGGAATCAGTTATCAACATGGCCCAGTCTGGTTAATGATTTGGACGAAAAGATGAATAGCGAGCTGGACCGTGAGCTGGATATGCTGTGCGCAGATCTAGGACAAATGCGATGTCTATTTTCTGGTGTGTTTAAGAACTATGGAATGCAGTAACAACATTTAAATGCCTGGAAACCTTACCAATGAATATCGCGCAATGAGCTGGATGGTGAGCTGAACGTGTTGTGTGCATGGCTAGCTGAATGTGTATTTGTTGTTAATTTGCCCAAAAATATTATATAACCTGCAAACAAATGTACATGTAAATTAATAAATTAAATGCGCTTCAATAATGTCACTTTTAATTAATAAAATCATAAAATGATAATAATAAATATATTTTATATAGGCCTTAAATACATTCATACCTGGGGCTGAATAGTGATCTATGTGACACAAAATATGCAAAAAGATAATAAAACATATGTTTAAATGAGTAATTTAATTAACTGCCAAAAATGATAACAAATCTAGGATCAACAGTACTCTTGGAGAATGACGATCCACTTGGAAGCAGGACCTTGAACAAGGAGGCTACTCAAGAGATAGCACATGGGGTTGGAATCGGCCATGACTTGCGTGCGGATCATGAGGATTTAATGACGTAAATTTTGTACCAAAGAGATGGTGGCTAGGGTCATGTTTTCTTTATGGGAGTAACGTAAAGGTGGTACAGAAAGTTTCTGACTTACATAGTAGATCACATGCTCTTGACAAGCATCGTCTTCTTGGACTAAGACTTCAGAGATAACATTTTTGGATTTCGACACGTAGAGGATAAACTCCTTGGTGAAGTTAGGAGGATACAACAATGGAGCAGAAGTCAGAGCCCATTTCAATGCATCAAAAGCGGCTTGTTCTTTCTCATCCCACACAAAAGGAATGTTGGTACAGAGCAAGCGTAAGAATCCATGTGCTTTCGTCGCATAGTCCAGAATAAACCTACGAAGGAAATTGGCCTTGACTTGGAGGATCTGGAATTGGCGCAAAGTATGTGGAGGGGGAAGATTCATGATGGCTTGAACCTTCAAAGGATCCATGGTAATACCTTTGTAGGATACAATGAAACCTAACAATCAACCAGTTAGGACACAAAATAAACCCCTGAGGGGGTTCAAGCAGACATTGTATTTGCGACATCGTAGGAAAACTTACCATAAGTCATCCAAATGTTGTGAATGCTTCTGAGATTGAGCTGTGAGATTGTCTAAATAAATTAGAATGATATGAATGAGGTCGTGGAAGAAAAAGGTCATGGACCACTGAAAAGTGGCTCCAACATTTTTAAGGATAAACGACATGACACAATAAGCAAAGGTGCCCCAGGGGGTAGTGATTTTTTTTTTATACCGGTCTTCTTTACAGATCTGAATTTGGTTATAACTTCAAAAACCATCCATGAAGGAAAATACTTCATGGCCGGCGCAAGTGTCAATGATTTGATCAATGAACAAGGTAGGGAAGTTGTCTTTGGGACAAGACAAATTCAAGTCACGAAATTCAGTACAGACGCGAATGGCACCCCGTTTTTTATTAACGGGAACAAGATTGGAAACCCAAATGGTATACCTAATGGGGTATATGAAACCTGCTTTTTTGCAGTTTCTCGATCTCATCTTTGAAGGCAGGGGACATCGACGGGTGAATGGGTCATTGATTTTGGTGAATGGGGGCAACATCATGCCATGTGTCAATGCAATGTTCAACGATAGAGGGATCAATACCATGCATCTCAGTATAGGACCAAGAAAAGATATCACAAAATTCCTGGAAAAAAGTGTTTTATATGAAGTGGCTTCTTTAGGGGAGAAATATGCTCCGAGTATAATATATTCAACTATCCCGGGTGTAGTTGATATATCAACCTTAATGTTTGGTGAAATCTTAGCCATGTTTCCGTCTTCAAAGGAGTACGGTGTCGAAATCGAATTTTTAATCCAGTCGACGCTTCCATGGATGAATTATTTCTCTTCGACAAAGAATTGGTCTGACGATGAAGAAGGCTCATCAGGGATGAAGAAGGCGTGATGACGAAAATCATCCCAAGGATAATCAGGATTCAAAATAGCTTCAAGGATCTCCTCGTCGTTGTGAAAGAAACGCATGGATAGATTGGATGGATCTTCTACGACCGAGGAGGGGGAAGGATTAGTGGAGCTAGAGATCGTATAAATGGTGTTAATGGTGTCGAAGGAAGAAGTCAGAGGGTGAATCTCCTCAAGGACAGTAATGTCAAACTCATGGGAGTGATTGCGAAGGTCACTAAGGAGCGATTAGTACTTGGGAAAGTTTGGGAAATGGTGTGAATAATGACCATATAGGCCACAAAATGCACATGGATGGTTGGTTCACAAGGACTTATTCTTAACCGTAGGTATGTTCGGTACATTAAAAACTGAGGCGTCATTGGTCTCAACTACAGTGCACATGTGGGTGCAAAGAATAGGAAAATCATGACAATTTTGTGTTAGATGGCCTTGGACATCGCATAAAGTACATGTAGGAGGAGGACGTCATTTTGTCGGTGCTTTGGGAATATTTCCCTTAGTATTCATGGGAGGAGGGGGGAAAGAAGTAGTGACAGAAGTAGTCATTTGCGTTCCAGGGGGTGGGTGTGGGATTGTCTCATTAGGCTGGACAAGAGTAAGCCCGACCTGTGGAGCTGGGGGAAGGGTGGGGGGATCAAGGTACTACATGGGAATACCCAAAGTGAAACCTAAAAGGTTGGGAGGAGAAGTCTGGATAGGTGGCATGAGGCAGTTCGATATTCCACTTGGTTGCAACACTTGTGAGTGTACGCTGGAATAACCACAATATGATAGAATCATCCACTGTGATGTTAGATGAACACCATAAGTGGAATGACATAATGTGGTTTTGGGGGTCTTCTCCCGCCTTCCCTTCAAACTTAGGGATGTTTGATGGGATTTTTGTAGGCATGGGAAGCTGTAATGGGTTATGACGAATGGGGTCATTGGTCGACCATTCCAAATCAAGAAGGTTGAATCTATCCATGAATGATAGACTAGGACCCAGACTAGATCACGAAGGGCCATTGATGGTTTCAGTTCCAGTGGGAATGTAGTTACCGTGGGTAAATGGGGGTGGATAAGGATGACTTCCGATAATAGGAGTAGTCACTGGAAAAGCAAGAATAACTAGAATGGTAGTAGAAGGGCCAATTCCCCCATGCATGAATGGAGGTATGGTATGAACCACAGTGTCTGGAGTGGGGCCACCACTAGTGGGTGGTGCACCAACAACAATGTGTGTAGTGGCCATGGTCCCACTAGGACTAGAACCTCTAAGTTTGATAGAAGGGATACTTGGAATGACAGGTGGAATCGACACAAGTCCACTAGTAATCCTCCCCCCCTGGAATGGGTTAGGAGGTGCACCATCCATGGGGATAGATGGAGCAGCGAATAAGGTAGGTTCAGATTGATAGGAATCCAAATCAGAAGTAGTGTACGGATTTGAAGGTGGTGAACAATGCCGAATATGGATCCGATGATGGCAATTAAAGGAATCGAACTGAGGGGTATGCCCCATAAGTCTATGTGAGTAGCATGGTGGAGCAATACTAATGTGATGGTGTGTTGCATAATGAATGTAGGGGAAAGAGTGTCAAACACAAGCTCAAAAATCCAACTACAACCGAGTGTGCAGAAGGAGAGCGTAAAAATAGTGGCTCACAAGCTAAAATGCAAGCTCTAAAATCGAATTTCAACAACGTGTTACAACAGGTGAGTCTACAAAAAAATGGCTAGACATCCAACAAGCAACACTACCTAAAAAGAAAATGACGCACTAACATGTGGGTATGAGTGCAAGCAAACTCCTAACTACAATTTGGAAGCCCCTTAGAAATCATATCCTCTACAGGGTGGTGAAATCCCATTCAAACAATACGAAATAGAATAACAATAGGCTAAGAGAATCCCACTACCGAGAGGGACCGAGAGGGACCTCGGGTACAAGAGCCCTAGAAAGAATGGAAACTAGGATACCTCGTTCATGAAACGTCTGTAGTAGTTTCTTGGCACTTCAGCCATTTGGTCCTTGACACTTGGTATACCCCGATATGCACGAGGATTACTATGGAGGGTTAGCCTTTGGTGTAGAATGGAGTGCGGTATTCCACCCTGACTTCTGGAACCCCTTCATTGCGGCTTACTCCCGTGTCAACAAGTACAAGAGGATTTTGGTCCCCTATTGGAACAACTATGTCTCAAATGTAAGTGACAAAGGGGTGTTATTTGGATGCCTATCCCCAGTGTCATAACTTAGCTACAAGATTTTTTTGGTCCTCAAATGAGGTTACGATATTGGTTGAGTTAAGTTAATTTTTAGGCTAGCTTGGGGTCATGAACTAATCATTTTACTTTAGGGTGCGAGATGTGTATAAACCCCAACGATCTCACGGACAAGACACAAAATGTAGATAAATAACAGGAAATGACAATAAATATCATGCAAAATAACTATTTCTTCCAGAAAATAAAATATACACAAGTAAATGAGCGTATAAGGAACTAATCAGGTTGTAGGAAATACATAAGGGTTCTCAACTACCAAGCTCGAATCAAGGTGCTCACATAAAAGGCAAATAGGACCACAAAAAAAACCACGGGGCTGTAATGGATCAGATCTAGACAGAAACAGGTCGGGAAAGGGTAGAACATAGATAGGGGGTCTAGAAAAGGGGTCTCAAACACTGAAAATGACTGAAAAACCGCAGGTTGCACCTGTCAGCAAAACAGGTGCGATCAGGGTCACCAAAATTGTTAAATAGTCACGATCTGGACAAAAATTCAGTGGATAGACTTAGGTCACAAAAAAAATAGGTTTTTGTGCAATAGGTCACACAAAATGGGGTCACAGTAGCTACCGGGGTTGCTCAGAGAGTTGGGACATGTGTGATCTGGAGTTTTGGTCTAGGTCACACTTATTGGGGCAGAAGGCACGAGCTAGGTTGTGTTTATCGGGAAAAATGGTGCGACCTAGTCGCAAATTTCTGCTAGATAAGTGAAATCTGGTCATAAGTGAGAATTTTTTAAGAAAATAATCTCGAATTGGGTTGTGGGGGGCAAGCATTGAGGAAATACTGGTTTGGATCTGCCGTGAGGGGGTCAAATCCATGATGGTTGAAGGTACCAAAGGAGAACAATCCAGTAGAAAGACTTGCAAAAACAAAGATCCGAAAGGATCGACCGAGTAGAGTCGCCAAAACTATAGTGTGGATTTCTCCACTACCACGTGCAAAAGCACCTACCCTAGATCGTCCAGATCATATGGTAGAGTTCATGGTGCAAAGGTTGAAAATTGTCTCCAATCAAGGAGTATGATTAAAGAGCTCAACAATGCAACAAAAGATGTTTTTGGAGAGACCTTCATAATGTATTTATAAGATGATCCAAGGTTTTTTGACCCATGGTATTTTATTGTGCATGGTATTTGTCCATGGTTTTTGACCCATTCCCATTTTAGGGTTTTTTGGTCCTTTTTGGAGAGAGTGGGAATAAGTCAGAGTAAATGCTCAACTTCCCTTCATTTATGAGGGAAGGAATAATAATATTTTAGACCATATTTAGTGGATTTTTAATTGTGAAGGTCAAAATGGAGGAAATACTGGTGGAAATATGATGTATAATTATGATTTGGACCATGGATAGCTAGGTGAACATTTTTTGGTGTTAACAATGCACCTTGCCATTTCCATAATAGGCCCACTTTTTCTTTCTACTACACCATTTTGTTGGAATGTTTTAGCCAGAGAAGTTTGTCTTTGAATACCACGAGCATAGAAAAGATCATGAAAGTTATGAGATTCATATTCACCATCTCTATTACTTTGTAATATTTTAATATGACAAACACTTTCATTTTCAACCATGGTCTTAAAATGTTTAAAATATCAAAGACATTAGGCTTGTTCTTAAAAAAATAAACCCATATTATTTCTGAAAATCATCAATAAATGTTTAAAAATACTAAGCTCATCCAAGAGATGAAGTTCTCATGAGATCACATATATCACTATGTATAAGTTCAAGTTACCATTATAAAATTTGAGCTCTTTTCTTTTTGTATAAACAACCCTATATTTTTTTCAAATATAGAGTTTTCATTTTGGAAAAAGACACAAAATGATGTAACAAAATTTTGATACTCACGATGGCTAAATAAGATAAAAATAAATTCCTTATTTTTAATATTTAAATTATAATTCATTTTATCCTGAAAATTTTGTAGATGATTTGTAAAAGAATTGGAACTCTTTTATTTTTAAAATAATCAAATTATTTTTCAATAATAAAATTCAAAGTTCATTGGAGATTTTGTATGAACTTTTTTCAACTTTGTCGAAACCATCCCTTGTTTTAATACTACCAATGTTGTTTTAATACTATGAATACGACGCAAAATATCATTCTAATCGTTGGACACTTTTCTACACAAGATTGACGATAGGTACTATCTTCACTAAATTCTTCTACAAATCAGAACACGCATTTCTCGGGTTCTCTTTTCACCTGCTCGGCTCTTCTGCAAACTTTGGCTTAATCATAAATACTTTATTTAGTATTATTTATGATTTAACTTAAATTATTTATAATTTATAAACACATCTATATTGTGTGTAGTTGGTAAATATTAGTTAAGTGCTATAAACAAGTTACTTAATTTTTATGATGATGATGGTTAACGTCCCCTGAGACCAAAATTTGGTTTATCGGACCATGAAGAAGAAAGTTAATTAGTTTGTTTTAAAGTTATATTTCTATGCTCAAAGAGCTTGGAGAGAAGCGTCCCGAGCTTACTATAATTTTGACAAGCTAAAAGGTTAGGAATGTCGGTATTGCAACAAAGATTATGAAACTGGGATCTAATGTGGGTGTATGCAGGGCACTCTAAGAGGAAGTGATTTTCATCTTCAATGTTCTTACTCTCACAAAGGTGGCAGATCCTTTCTACCCAAGGAGTTTTAGGGACTGTCCAACGACCAGTTTCGCTGTGGAGCTCATGCGAGTTCGTTCTTATCTTAGCTATATTAATTTTTTTCTTAGGACTGATTAAAACAGAGAGATACTTTTGATCTTCAAGAGTAGGCTTGATGACCTCCTTATAATATCTTAATTTTCTTTTGGCCTCTAAATCTTTCTCACACCACAATTTTTCTTTAAACTTAGAAGCAATAATATTTTTAATGTTATTAATATTTTGCAATGCAACATTTTCATCAATCTTCCAGTGATTTAACCAAGACCTGGTATCTTTATACCACCCACGCTTGAGCCTTAGGTGACTTTCGCTGGAGTTTAAAGCTAACTTAGGGAGTCTATGGTCTCCCATGTTATTGATTTTGTTCTTGTACAATAGAAGTCTAGTCATGGCTAGGCTCTCGATGGGGGAAAGACCCACTTCTATAAGGAGAATAGGATAGGGTGTATTGTTTTTGATTTTGAGGTTGTAAGTTATAAAACGCTTCTGGATTTGCTCGATCTTTCTCCAAGATTCTCTAGAGATGCTGCAACCCCAAACCTCACACCCATACAAGATAACGGGAGTGACTAGAGTTTCAAATAGGAGCTTCTTTTTATCCCACATCACGAGGTTTGCAGCTTTACAGTTATTTTCAAGACCAAAGTAAGCTTTCCACCCGGCATTAATCATTTTCTCAATGCTATAGTTCCAGTTGAGCTTGTGATGAATATCAATTCCTAGGTACTTGTAAGAAGACACTTCCTCCAAGTTGCTCTTGTCATACACAAAATTAACGTATGTGTCCTTCTTGGATTTGATAATCATAACTTTTGTTTTGTCAGTGTTAACAGTCATACCCATTGTAGAGCAGAAATCTTTAAGAAGATGAAGTTGTTTATCAAGATCAGAAGAACACCTTGCCAGAAGGACAATATCGTCAGCATAAAGCAGAAGGATGATGATTATTCCAGCTAAGATCGTACCAGCACAGCCTGCTTCTTCTAAACAACCTTCTAACTTATCAATGTAAATGCCGAAAATGGTAGGGGAGAGGGGGCAACCTTGTTTAACTCCGATATTACAATTAATATCTTTCGACCACCCCTCATTGCTTTTAAACTTGGCAATTACATTCTCGTAGAGCTTTATCGCAGCAACTCTTAGCTCGAAAGGAACCTTAAGCTCTTCGAACCTATTCCAAAGGTTATTTCTAGGTACCGTATCGAAAGCCTTTCTAAAGTCCACAAAGCAGCAAAAGCGATCGGATTTGTCATTGCGGCACTCCTCCATAATGATCCTAAGCATAATAAGGTGGTCCGTTGTTGAGTGATGCCTTCTAAAACCTGCTTGACCTTTAGCCTGCTTACGTTCACTTTCAAGCCAAATGCTGAACTTCTTTTCCAAAATAATACCATATAACTTGGCTAAGAGGGGGCTAATCATAATAGTCCGATAATTTGAGGGGTTATTTGAATCCCCGCTTTTAAAAATAGGGATAATGAGGCTCTGTGTCCAAGGCTTAGGGAACCCTTGCTTGACTGCTTGATTAAAAAGCTTGTGGATGTGAGGGATGAGGACAGGACCTCCAATTTTTAATATTTCTACCTGGTAACCTTCAATGTCCTTAGCTTTTCCATTTGCTAGACGCTTAACCCCAAAATCGATGTCTTCTAAAGAGAAAACTTCTTTCGTTGTGAGAAGGGTTTCAAAGTTGTCTATGACATTCAGGGAGTCATAAAGCTTTTGAAGATAGGAATTCCAGTCGTGCAAAGAAATTTTATTATTATCTTTAGTTTTCCTAGTTAGAATCCGCCTCCAGAATTTCTTAGGAGCCGTCTTAGAGAAGTGTAAGAGATTGTCTTGCCTTTTGTGAATATGCTGCATTTTTTTCTTTTAGTAAGGGCTTTGTATATTTTTATTTTGTTAATTTTAAGAGAATCATCAAGAGCTTCCCTAATCTCTCTTCTCGCATTTTTACAATCAGTATCATACCAAGGGTTGGTTTTTTTATTCTTTTTATTACTCGAAACTTCAATTGAGAACTTGTTAATGGAATAAGAGAGGGTTTTAGTAAAATTATAATATAGGTCTTCTATGTTGTATGTACTTGATAAAGGAAGCAAATTAATTTTTAACTCATTTATAAAAGGATCCTTTTTATTTCTATCAAAGATCAAGTTCTTTTGGTTATAGTGATTATCCTCTATGGGATCACTATGGATGTCATAGTTGAGAGTTACCATTAAAGGTTTATGATCCGAATCAGGCTCATGGTCGTTTATTATGGTCAAATTTATTATATCGTTGTATAAAGAAATGTCAGAGATAACATAATCTACTACGCTGCTACCAAGCCCATGGATACAGGTCATCTGGCTAGAACGGGGCCACTTCGTTAGACCGTTGCAAACTATGAGATCTTGAGAGCTACAGAGCTTGATTAGCTCTGACCCAAACAAATTTTCCCCTAAATCATCAGAGCTTCTCCTGTACCTGCTAGCTAGAGTAAGGTCTTTGTCTAACCAGAGAGGATTAGGGTTAGAGTAATTGCTTAGGAGAGTAGCTTGGTTGTTTGAAGTTCTAGCATTAAAATCGCACATTAAGAGGATATTACCTTCATTCCTAAGGCTAGAAATATCATTCTCTAGCCCACTGTAAGGACAATTTTTATCCAAATTGTTTTTCTTATGAAAGTTAGAATTAATAGGGGCAAAATAACATATTGCTATGTAGGTTTTTCTATCGCTAATGTTAGTAATTTCTATCCACATATACTGGTTGTAAGGGTCTTTTTTATAAAGCCTAGCATGGGGGGAGATGTTCTGCTTAATATAACAAGCTATACCCCCAATGCCTCTGCGAGAGGATCGCTTGTTCCAGGTTGACCAAAGCTATATATAATTATATTAATTACTAATTATTTAATTATTAATTATTTTTAATATTTATTTATTTATTTATAATTATTTATTTTAAATTAAAAACAATTACCATAAAATCAATTTAAACATTATACTCATCCTCAAAATCCAACCCAAATTTCATATATCATCCTAATAAAACATGGACCTTCATCCAACCCAAATTCGATATAGACATTTGCTCTAGGCCATTATAATGTCCCAACTATTTCCTTTCCATTTCTTATTTGTTTATTTAAAATGATTTCCATTTCCTATTTGTTTATTTAAAAATGTTGGTTTATATGGTGAATCCTTTTGAGTTTGTTTTATTATTGTTTTCTTTTGGTTGGTGCACTAGGCATTTGCGTGTATTTTAGATTTTGCATCCATTCTCATTTTGGATACTAATAATTTGATTGGGGCTTTCAATGAAAATAACCTTATGAATAAATTTTTAATTTTTTTGTTATTTTATTTATGCAGTTTTTAAGAAACTACTTAATGAATTGCATATTTATTTCAATATATTTTCATGTGAAAATTTTATTAAGAGAGTAGAAGGGGATCTATATGTAAGCTTTGTTGAGATCTTTTTATATGTGAACAAGATTATAGATCACTAGTTTCGTCAATGCAAATATTATGCAGAATTTACTTATAGTTTTTGTTCTTAGTTTTGTACATAGATTTTGTTTCTTTATCTTATATAGTTTTAAGAGTAAAATACCTTGTAATACTCTTCGGGATTAGTGGTATGGTCTGATTTTTCGTGTAACTCACACAAAAACCAATTAACAACACAATGAAATTTGTGATCTGGGTGTCCAGGTGCACGACGAGGACAACAGTTTGATTGAATGAATCGAGTACTGTTATGGTGGAACTTGCATATTAAGAATGAGAAAAGCAGGAAATACACTACACACACAAAAACACATACACGCAGACAAAATGCAAGAATTCGAGCCAATCTCTGTTACTTCATTAATGTTGTATTATGCTCAATACTCTGCTTGTATATTACAATAGTGTACATGTTAATATTTTTGTTGAGAACACTTGGTTTTGTTGAATTATTGTAACTTCAAAGAATATTCTATATATATATTTTAGTTGTCCCTGATGCTCCTATCGGGATAATCACTTGTATTTCTTTGTACCCCGATGTTCCTATTGGGAGAATTACTAAAAGTCACGAGGAAGTCCCCTCCGTTGTAAGTCGGGTCATTAGTACCCCAGTTGTGGTTACTTGAGTCTACATAACTGAGTTAGGATTACTCGAGCCTACATAACTGAGTCAAATGTTAAGTGAACGAAAGAATATAAATAGAGGGAGGCGCTCCTCATTTGAGACACACACTCTCACTTGTGTAGCGCATAAGAGAGAGAGAAAGAGCTGTAGCTGGAGAAGAAGGAGGATCAGTCTTTTGGGTTTTACCTTTTATCTTTTGGGGCATCTATATTGAGGAAGCCTTTGCTGGGTTTTTCCCATTAGGGTTTTCCCAGGATAAATTTTTGTGTGGTTGTGCTTGTCTATCTTTTAGTGATTTTTTGGCTTCTGGTTATGTCGTTATGATGCTAAATTTTTTAAGATTTGATATAACCATTAAAAATTAACATGGTATCAGAGCCACCCTGAAAGAAGTCATTGTGCAGCCGAAACAATGCTACAGCTACAGCTATTGAAGATTAGGGTTTCATGCTTGAAAACCCTTAAATACTAAAACTAGTAGTTTTGTTAGATTCCCTATATATCGATATTGGAGAAGGCTCAGGAGCTGAAACTTTCACAAGATGAAGATAAATTCCAGATGTACACTGTGTAAAAGTCTCAGGCTCATATTTGCTATATTCTAGGAGATATGATTCCTCCAAGTTAGGTTTCCATCCTCTCTCGGGATTCAGCCTTAAACATGTGACCTAGGGAGAATTTCTATATCTCGGGCTACGAAGGTCCAAATTAAATTTCTCAAGATGTTCCAAAAAGGGCACGGACTTTAATTTATGTGGTAAAAATTTCAGACCCCGAAGATGAAACAGTGACATGTGGAAGTCTGTACAAGTTCGCTCTTCTGAATAGTCCTGAAATGAGTCACCCTTGGAAAACACGCATAAGTCCAAATTGGTGAAACCAATTCTGCTCAAACTGCGGTGTTGGAAAGAAGACAGACGAGGCTACCTGAGTACAAAATTTAAGCCATAGAGGAGTAGCAATTTCGGAGATACTGCAGAAACAATAGCAGGCATTCTACAGAAGAAACTGAAGAAAACTAGGGCATCAGATATTTTGCAATCCTGATCAGATTTTTGGTAAAATGAATATGATGCTTAGCTCACCTTCAGGAGGCACATCTTTCTATCCATTCAGAAATGAAAGATTCCAATTTTTGAAAATTAAGGTTTCTCTGACAAACCCTAGATCATCCAGATTCGGAACCAGGATGAACACCTCAAACCGGTAAGATCTAATGTTTTTCCATTTACATTTGAGGTTCTCATTTCAAAATGACCTAACATCCTAGCTTGATGACAAGCTTGGTGAAGCTGAAAATTTTTTCGAGCATGGAAGCATAGGATTTCACTGGTTCTTGAAGAAAATGAATTGGACACCTACATAAGTGGAGAGGTTCCAGTTCCAAAGGGAGATGAGGCTAAAGCCTTACACAAGAAGAAACTCAACTCATAATAAGAGAAGAGAAGATGGGAGAAACTGAAGATCAAGTGCTCACGACTCAAAGAAGATCCCTTAAGCGATGAGGAATATGAAGAACTCAATTCTTGAAGAATCTCTTATCCATCTTAGCATTTGGATAAGAAATGATGATGTCATGAATGAAGAAGATGATGAAGCAAAAGGATCAAGAAGGAGTCTACCCATGAAACAAATAAAAGATAAGTATTCAGTTGTCATTTCATGATATTGTTTTATATTTAGTTGATGTATTATGCATGATAGAATGTTTGCATTAATGACAGTATACTACTAATATGCATGTGATGGGTAAGTAGCTCATGGTGCTATACAATTCTCCATTGCTACTAGTCTAGAATTAAACCTCTTTGCTGACATATTGGATTAGTGCACAATCTCAATGATGTCATATTGGCTAAACAATTGCATGATACATAAGAATTTGTTGTTATGCATATGCTCTATGAAATGGTTCTAACCATGCAACTGGTGCATTTGACTTGTAGGAAAGGTCCTATACAACTGCCTACAAGAAAAGAAGGATGAGATTTGTTCCGAAGAACAAGTGATGACAATTCAATATTCACTCCAATAAACATGAATCTGAAGCTCCCAGGGTCAGAGACACCGTGACGGAAGAAATAGCTTCAGAGAGCGGTAGATCCACCTTGAAAGATGAAGACCTTGGGTACGAGAGATAACTTAAGATGAAGAAAAGTATGGCGAGACTTCCAAGAGGCCTCAGACACACTCTAGTTTTGTAACACAGTTGGGTGACATCATTGATGCTAACTGTTAGTGCCAAAAATTGTTCTTAGGCTACTAAAGAACAAGGCAACAAAATATCATAAAATAAAATTAAGTAAAATAGGTTTTTAGGGTTTTGGTTTTAAAAACTTCATCAGCAAGGAGGAAATAAAAATCCACAAGCTAATATAGAATTGAATCATGCAAGTTGGATAAACTCGGGATCAAACACATCCCAATAAGCCATAAACATTACACATGAAATACCAATTCCACCCACAGGCTACAAGCATTTACATGAATAAACCTTTAAATAGGAAATGAAATTGTAGACTGAGCAATCAACCCGATTAGAAACAAAAAAAGCATGACATGTAAAATGGCTTATCATTTTATATATAATCAATAACAGTCATCCACTTACATAAGAGTTATAAATGCTAGCTTGAGAAATCAAAACTCCAAAAGCCTCTCCTTGAGTGAAAAATCCTCCCACAAAACTGTATGTTTGTCTTCCTTTTATCATTACAAAGGTAAAGTAGTTCCATAACTACCTTCTAGGTCGAAATTTGAAATAGTTACATCAGTTAGTTACATGATAACTAAAATCTTTAAAGACAATTAACCCAAAAATAGCAAATCGGATTTGGGGAAATTTGATGAATTTTTGAAAATTTGGGTCTCAAAGACGCCTTCATATCTCTAGATCCGGGACACCTGTACAAAAAATGAGAGAGGTTTTTTAAAATGAGTTTGTTATGAACAAAAACCGCTCTTGGGTTTTAAAAATTCCCCTTAAATTGATTGGAATATGTGCTGGAAATTGGTGACTAAAACAGGAAATTATAAAATAATTAAAACCCTGAAAATAGGCCACAAAGATGAATTCGAATCTATGAAACGATAATAGCTGTTGAAAAATGGAGAGAGGTTTTTGTGAATTATTCTGTTGTGGAAAAAAACCTCTTTTGGTTTTCCATAATTCGTTTCCATCACCTCGTAATATGATCCCAATGATAATGACAAAAAAAGAAAAAACAGAGCCGCTACAGGAATCTCTTCATGAAAATATTGGACAAAGGACTCAAAATGAGGGTTAGATTATAAAAGAAACTTGGAATAAACTTTTATTATAGGTTTTTGAAAGCTTAAAGATATACATATTAACTAATAAGCCCAAAAGACAAACCTTAAAACTAAATTAATGAAATAATTCAACCATTAAAAACTTTAAATCCAACAAAAATTACTGGTTGTCAAAAGTTCTTAAAATAAACATAAAATGTAAAATCATTTTAAACCAACGGTTGAAAAATAGGACAAAAAGAATAGATAAACTAAGAACAAGATCTAGTTATAACATCTGGCTCTTGTTGCGGGATTAAGTCCTCCTTGAGGCTTCAAGAACCTGTAGACCTTGTGCCTTATTCATTGGGCGATGGAGTCATTTACCAAATCTCTGCAACTTTCTCAAACTCTGAACACATACCTATGAAATGACAAAATAATGATACAAACCAGCATACTGAAAAGAATCTACATGCTCGTATAGCGAGCTTATTCTGCTATTTACTCCTACTTCTAATCGGAGGAAACAACCCAATCAAGTGTAATCATACTTCCAGTGAAGCCAAGAAACCATTTGAATGAGAATCATAATTCCATGCCATGCTACTGTTTGAGAAAACCCACAAAAGATGTGATAAATGCAATAAAGAGTCTGTAGGCAGCTGATACTTATGACTGGAAATAGGAAGTATGCCAAAAGATGGAGCATTAGAAACCTTTGAAAAATACAACTCCATCCAAGAAGCCACGGGATCATGAAATTTCTGATTTAAAACTTTATTGTCTTCATTATATTCATCATAAAGTGAAGCATTCTCTTCCTCTCCATTGTTGTTCTTTTTAAACTTTGGCTCAAGAATGGAAACCAAGGGCTCTTCAAACTGCTTCTCGACCTTTTAATAAAACCCTTGATCAAAACTTGAACAAATAAAATTATGAAAGTGACCATAAGTCAAGAATGATAGCTTATTCCTTATATCAATAGTAAGAGGTTGAAGAGCAACAACTTCTTCTTCATAACATGATAATCTCATACTAGGAACTAAGAAATTTCTACTATAATCCACTGAAAGTATATTATCATCAAAAAAGTCAGCAAACTGATATGGAGAATCAACACAAGCGTCATTTATATCCTTGTTCATATGAAAATATGAAAATGATGAAATTTTTTTTGTTAAATCTGAATGATACCTACGTTCTTCTTCCTGTTCATAAGCCTGTATATCTTCAACATGAGCCTGATCTCGAAGCATTTTGCAAGCTCGAATGTTCTCCTCCACTTATTTTGCATCCTCAAACAATTGTCTTAAAGATGATGATTTCCTTTCTAATAGGAAAAGGACAAGATCTGAATGTTGAGCCATAACATAATATACCATAGCAAGTTTTTCCGAAGGTTTGATCTCCGTAGGCATACTGAAATAAAAACTTTGAAACCTCCAATTAAATTTAGTAATTGGCTCATCATTCTCCCTTTTCAAACTATAAAATTCGGAAAGAAATTGATCATACGATTTATTCTTACCTCAATGCTTCAAAAAGTCATCATGTAACTCTTCCCATGATCCAATTGAATCAGCTTTTAAATTTTGGAACCAAAACCCAACATCTCCAGCAAAGGATTTCAAAAATAACCTCATGACAACATCCTCATGCATGATTTCAAAATTATCAATGAAATTATGAAAAGATCCTAAATGCTTCTTTGCTGTAATATGGTCTTTTCCAGTAAAATGGGGAAGATATTCAACAAAGTAGGAAGGGTAAGGATGTAAGCGAGATGGCAGCCTAAGAGGTTTAAACATCTTCTATCTAAGTCTAGACTAAAAATCTATGAGTTGAAAATGAGGTTCAACAAGATGTTCACAAGTTTTAGCAATGATGGTAGAAGGTAATAGATCAACTTTATTCTCTACAAGATGACCAGAATAATCAGGTTCAAGAGATATGGGTATATGTATATCATGTTGCACATGTATTTCAAATGAAGGAATAGGATCAACATCAATAAAACAAGAAGGCGGCATACTTTCTTCTTCCAAAGAGAGATATGAACTTGAAGGTTTATGATCATCGAAATAGACAAAACAAAAAATAATTCTTTTGACATGCAATGGGAAAGACAGGAAAGAACTGATGAATAAGAACAAAACCTCATGGAGGAAAGTAGCAAGCTGATACCCAGTCTTTCCATTTGGCTTCTTCATTTTTCTGTCAACAAAATTCTCCTTGTAGTGGAATCTTTAATCGTGGAGTCGCCGATGAAAAATTTTCATCTAAAATATTTTCTGACTTTGTTCACCTCTCAAAATCAAATGAATAATGATATCTCAGGGAAGATATACTTCAGCTTCATCCCTGGAAGTGGCGCCAAAGATGTTAGTGCCATAAATTGTTCTCAGACTACTAAAGAACAAGCCAACACAATCTCATAAAATAAAACTAAGTAAAATAGGTTTTTAGGGTTTTGGTTTTAAAAAATTCATCAGCAAGGAGGAAATAAACATCCATAAGCTAATACAGAACTGAATCATGCAAGTTGGATAAACTGGGGATCAAACACATCCCAATAAGCCATAAATATTACACATGAAATACCAATTCCACCCACAGGCTACAAACATTTACATGAATAAACCTTTCAATAGGAAATGAAATTGTAGACTGAGCAATCAACCAGATCATAAATGAAAAAAAAATGACAGGTAAAAGGGCTTATCAGTTTATATATAATCAATAATAGTCATCCACTTACATAAGAGTTATAAATGCTAGCTTGAGAAATCAAAGCTCCAAAAGCCTCTCCTTGAGTGAAAAATCCTCCCACAAAACTGTATGTTTGTCTTCCTTTTATCATTACAGAGGTAAAGTAGTTCCATAACTACCTTCTAGGTCGAAATTTGAAACAATTACATCAATTATTTACATGATAACTAAAATCTTTAAATACAATTAACCCAAAAATAGGAAATCGGATTTGGGGAAATTTGGTGAATTTCTGAAAATTTGGGTCTCGAAGATGCCTTCATATCTCTCGATCCGGGACACTTGTGGAAAAAAGGAGAGAGGTTGTTTTAAATGAATATTTTATGAACAAAAACCTCTCTTGGGTTTTAAAACTTCCCCTTCAATTTATTGTAATATGTGCTGAAAATATGTGACTAAAACAAGAAATTATTAAATAATTCAAACCTTGAAAATAGGCCACAAAGATGAATTCGAATATCTCAAACGATAATAGATGTTGAAAAATGGAGAGAATTTTTTGTGAATGATTATGTTGTGGAAAAAAACCTCTTTTGGTTTTCCATAATTCAGTTCCATAACCTCGTAATATGCTCCTAATGATAATGACAAAAACAGGAAAAACAGAGCTGCTACAGGAATCCCTTCATGAAAATATTTGACAAAGGACTCAAAATGAGGGTTAGATTATAAAAAAAACTTGGAATAAACTTTTATTATAAGTTTTTTAAAGCTTAAATATATACATATTAACTAATAAGCCCAAAATACAAACCTTAAAACTAAATTAATGAAATAATTCAACCATTAAAAGCATTAAATCCAACAAAAATTACTGATTGTCAAAGTTTTTAAAATCAACATAAAATGTAAAATAATTTTAAACCAACGGTTGAAAAATAGGAGAAAAAGAACAGACAAACTAAGAACAAGATCTAGTTATAACACTAACCTTTCCAGCCATGAAAGAATCTATGATCAAAGAGTAACAGTTGATCATGAGGAATGATGTCTACGATATGGTTTTGAGACCTGAAGGGAAGTTCATAGTGTCTTCCATATGGATTTACAAGAACAAGTGTACAAAGAAAGGTTTGTAGTTTTCCTCAGAAAGAATATACTATGGCATGATATACTCTATTGACCAGACACACTTCTCCAGTAGAGGTATATACTGAGAAGAGAACCACTTGTACAGAATATGCTTTGTACGAGATCAGAAGGAACCCATATAAAATCACATCCATGAGCTTGACAGATCACCTAGAGTGATGAATATTTGAACCTTTGATACAAGGTTGAAGATGGAAACCTACAGAAGACAACAAGCTCACATATGGGTGCATGAGGAACTTTTCGACAAAGTTCAAGATAAATGGATCTTGGTAAAATGAGATAGGTACTTAGTAGCAGAGAATGCTACCTGTCACTTTAGTACATAATGAAGAGGGAAGATTACTACAGATCAATATCTCTAAGTTAGACATGGTACAACATGATGGACAACTTCCTAATAGACCGAGACTTTACCAAGAGTAAATTGGGTTCAAACCTTCAAGGTTGAATGCAGAAGACTAGGATATGTTGATGACCTAACAGAATGATGGAAGAATACCATAATGATGTTTGGGATATAGTAACCAAACCGGAAAGCAAGAGTGTGGTATCTTCCAAGTGGACTTGCAATACAAAACACATTTTTGATTGAAAGCAATATTTGTGGCTAGAATATTCTCTCAGAGAGAGGAAATTAGTTATGAAGAGACACTTGGTCCAAGAAGCAAGGTACACTTCCTTCAGAACTATCATGGTACTTGCTTCCATGATGAAGTGGAACTTACACCAGATGGATGTAAAGACGACCTTCCTGAATGGTGTGATTGAGGAAGAAGTATACATAGAACAACCACAAGGATTTGATGTTGAAGATAGATGAACTCACGTATTCAAGTTGAAGAAGGCCATGTATGGCCTGAAGCAAGCTCCCCGAACTTGGTATGGAAGGATAGATAGTTTCCCGACGAGCTTGGGATTTTCCAAGAGTAACGCCGATCCTAACCTGTACTTCAAGGTTATAGAAGATGAACCTATCATACTATTACTGTATGTGGATGATCTATTTCTGACATGGAATGAGAAACAGATTGTAGAATGCAAGAAGAAGCTCGCTGAATAATTTGAGATGAAAGACCTTGGTCTAACACATTATTTCCTAGGCCTAGAAGTATGGCAGAACTCAGAAGGAATATTTCTCAATCAAGGAAAGTATGCCATAGAAGTTTTGAAAAGATTTGATATGTTGGAATGAAAATCCATGGCCACACCCATGGATTCCAACCACAAGTTGTTAGCCGATGACTAATCGGAGTTAGTGGATGTGACTTAATACAAATAGATTATTGGGTCGTTGATGTATCTAACCAATACCATACCATACATTTGTTTTGCTATGAACACCTTGAGTCAATATCTAGTTCAACCTAGATGGGTTCACCTGATAGCTACAAAGCATGTGATGAGATATCTAAAAGGGACTATACTTTGATCTATACTATGATGGAAACCATGATTACAGATTGTATGGCTATATAGATGTAGATTGGGCTAGAAGTGTCTCAGATAGAAGAAGCACATCAGGTAGACGTTATTGTCTAGGGTCTGCTATGAGTTCATGGTTTAGCATGAAACAATCCGGTGTTGCGCTTAGCACGGTTGAAGCAGAATACATAGCAGATTTCTCTGCTACTTGTGAATCCATATGGCTTCGGAAGCTAATTTCAGGTCTCTTTGACCTAGAGATGGATACTATAGTGATTCTATGTGATAATCATAGTTGTATACAGATGACAGAGAACCCTGTGTTCCATCGAAGCACATAGAAATCCGGTATTTCTACATACGAGATAAGATACATATGATGATGTTTCAGTATTCCCATACTGAAGATATAGATGATGTTTCAGTATTTACATACTATAGATGTAGATGATGGTGATTCAATATTTCTATACTAAAGATACATATGATGTTGCTTTCAGTATTTCTATATTGAAGATACAGATGATGATGCTTTCAATATTTCTATACTAAAGATATAGATGATGATACTTTCAGTATTCACATACTGGAGATACAGATGATGATAGTTCAATATTCACATACTGGAGATACAGATGATGATAGTTCAGTATTCACATACTGAAGATGTAGATGATGATGGTTCAGATGATGATGTTACAAGATGATGATTCAACACTGATGTGTTGACGAAGCCTCTGTCTTGGGTAAAGTTTGAACACTTTTGAGACAAGCTTGGTGTTGTTCGGAAAGACCTTCCTCGAAAGGGGGAGCAGTGATGTTACAGTGGGATTGTATCATCCTTGGACACTTGTCTTAAAGTGATTCGGTGACTTCGGTCCTCGAGAATGAAGTGGGATTGTATCATCTCTAGACACTTGTCCCAAAGTGATCCGGTGACTTCAGTCCTCGAGAATGAAGAGGGATTGTATCATCCGAGGACATTTGTCCAGAACGGATTTGGTGACTTAGGTCCTTGAGAGTGTGGTGGGATTGTATCATCCTTGAACTTCAGTTTAGAATGGATCCGGTGACTTCAGTCCTCGAGAATGTGGTAGGATTGTATCATCCTTGAACCTTTGTTCAGAATGGATCCGACGACTTCGGTACTTGAGAACATGGTAGGATTGTATCATCCTTGAACCTTTGTTCAAAATGGATCCAGTGACTTTGGTACTCGAGAACATGGTAGGATTGTATCATCCTTGAAATTTTGTTCAGAATGGATCCGGTGACTTCAGTACTCGAGAACGTGGTAGGATTGTATCATCCTTGAAATTTTGTTCAAAATGGATACGGTGACTTCGGTACTCGGGAATGTGGTAGGATTGTATCATCCTTGAACTTTTGTTCAGAATGGATCCGGTGACTTTAGTACTTGAGAACATGGTAGGATTGTATCATCCTTGAACTTTTGTTCAGAATGGATCCAGTGACTTCGGTACTCAAGAACGTGGTAGCATTGCATCATCCTTGGAATTAATCCTAAATTGATAGGGAGTAATTATCCCGTAATTGAATATGGTGACTTCGGTTGTCAAGAATGTGGTGGGATTGCATCATCCTTGGACTTTAAGTCCAAAAGTGATCTGAATACTTTCGTCTTCGTATTGTGGATTGCAGGTTGTTGCTGATGATGATGATGTTCCTGATCAAAATATCATAGTGTGATGATGATGATTTTACTGATCGAAAGATCAGAGTGTGATGATGATGATGTTACTAATAGAAAGATCAGAGTGCGATGATGATGATGTTACTGATCGAAATATCAGAATGTGATGATGATGATGTTATTGATCGAAAGATCAAAATGTGATGATGATGATGTTGCTGATTGAAAGAGAAAAGTATGATGATGATGATGATTGCTGATCAAAAGTTCAGAATATGATGATGATGATGATGATGATCGAAATCTCTGAGTATGATGATGATGATGATGCTGATCGAAAGTTCAGATGATGATGTTGCTGATCGAAATGATGTTGTCGATCGAGCGGTCAAAGTGTTGTTGTTGCTGAAGTTTGAAGATGAAGACTATATGTTGAAGATGATGAAAATATTCCAATGATTTATAGATGTGTCACCCTGATGATGTTGATTATGTCCTCTCTCTCTCTCCTATTGTTGTTGTTGTTGATGTTGTTGTAGAATACCCTTCTCGTTAAGGGGGAGTGTTGAATTATTGTAACTTCAAAGAATATATATATATATATATATATATATATATATATATTTAGTGGTCCTCAATGCTCCTGTCGCGAGAATCACTTGTATTTCTTTGTACCCCGATGTTCCTATCGGGAGAATTACTAAAAGTCATGAGGAAGTCCCCTCCATTGTAAGTTGGTTCATTAGTACCCCATTTGTGGTTACTCGAGTCTACATAACTGAGTTAGGATTACTTGAGCCTACATAACTGAGTCAAATATTAAGTGAACGAAAGAATATAAATAGAGGGAGGCGCTCCTCATTTGAGACACACACTCTCACTTGTGTAGCGCATAAGAGAGAGAGAGAGAGAGAAAGAGCTATAGCTGGAGAAGAAGGAGGATTAGTATTTTGGGTTTTACCTTTTATCTTTTGGGGCATCTATATTGAGGAATGTTTTGTTGGGTTTTCCTAGGATAAATATTTGTGTTCTTTTTGTGTGGTTGTGCTTGTCTATATTTCAGTGATTTTTTGGCTTATGGTTATGCTGTTATGATGCTAAATGTTTTAAGATCTGATATAACCATTAAAAATTAATAGGGTTGTCTGCCTGTTACGTTTAGTTACAAAGAAGTTGGAACGGTTCGGAAGTTCAACCATTACAAACTACTGGAAGACAAAGAGACAATCTGTCATATTCATTTCGATCGTTGGTGTCGACGATGGATGTTGAGGTGCTGAACCTATCGAGGTTGTGGCGAGGTTCGAACTTGTCAAAGTCGATGCTGAACTTGTCAGAGTAAAAAAAAATGCCAATTGTTGGGTGTATCATTCATCCTTCCTTAAGAAACAATAGACCCCATTGTTTTCTCATACAGGTGAGGAAACTTGTTGGTGAGTTCCGTATCAGAGGACCACTTTCCTTGTGCTAGGAGCAACTTGACTTTAGCCACTTGAAACAAGGAAATTGTGTTCGTCCTTGTATGGTGTATGTGTCGTCCCACGATGGTGTCTCAAGGAACATGCTCCTGAACATCTGGATGGATGTCTTTGGGTTATGTTGTCTGCAAGTCGTTTTGTTCAAATAGTGGTGTGTGGTATGGTCAAAGTAGATCCACATTAAATATTTGATGCCTGATCTAGAAAGTGTTTTCTCCAATATGCTTAAGGATATTGTACGGACCATATAAAAAAATATTCAACTTTATAAATGGACCAGTGAATCGTTCCTTCTTGAGATGCAACCAGACCTGATCCTCAATTTGAAATGCATGCTTATCGTGATGGGCCTTAGCTTTTACATTAGCTCGTTGTGACATTTCTTATGCTTATTTCTGGATGTTTTAGATTTGGTCTCAAGACTTCAATGCTTTTTCAACTTCTCGTCGGTCAGAGTCAGCATCACTCGACAATGTCAATGAACTGATCAAGTCAATGGGCACTAAGAGTTGAAATCCATAACAAACATTGAATGGAATCTTGCTCGTAGAGATGTGTTGAGCACAATTGTACCTATGTTGCATTTATGGGAGACTTTCATCCCATGTCTGATGATGCTTGTGGTTGTACATGCAAAGCAATTGTACTATCAAGCGATTCACAACTCCAGTCTTTCTGAGGATGGAAAGCTGTCGACAAAGAGAGTCTCGTGTCGTGTTGTTTCCAGAGATTCTTCCAAAAGATATTGGAAAATATGGAATCTCTGTCAGAAATGATGGTCCTCAGAAGACCATAATGTTTCCAAACATGTTCGAAGAAGAGTTGAGCAGTTTGTTGTGCAGTCGTAGTCTTGTTGCATGGAATGAGAATAGCCATCTTGGAAAATCTATCGACTATTACTAAATCGAGTCATGTTGATGTTTGGTAGTAGGATATCCCATCAAGTAGTCCATGCAAATAGATTCCCATGGTCAACTAGGAATCGACAAAGGCGTATACAATCCGATTGTGGTCAATTCAATGGTTTAGAAATGGCACATACCACACATGATCGAATGTACCCATTGACATCAGATTTAAGTGAAGGACAATTAAAATACTTTTGGAGGATGACAAGGGTCTTTCCTACTCTAAAGTGTTTTGCAGTCTTAATGCAGTGTGCATCCAAAATGAGCTTCTATCGGTGCTCACCTATCAATACACAAAGTTGTCAAAGCTTGTGTAGAAAGGTATCTTTCAGGAAGTTGTCGGTAGTGGACGATGAGTTGGTTTGAAGCCGTTGATAAATTGAAAAAAAGTTGCAGTTTAGCGAATACATTTGAGTCCAAGTACTGGTGTCATAGCCCTGCATACTCATCACTGTAAAAAATAGAGTAATGGGTGGTCGAGTTAGACAATCGTCTACGACATTGGATTTACCTTTCTGATACTTAATTACCGACTGAAATTGTTGCAGGTAATTAATCCACTTGAGTTGTTTGTAACTTCAACTGGGATGGGCCAAACTGTAAGGGATTGTGGTTAGTAAGAATGACCGCTTATTTCCCAAGAATGTAATGTATCCATTTCTTAAGGGATTGTGCAATAGATTACATTTCCTTTTTATACATTGAATACCTTTTGACGGAGTCGTTGAAAGTTTCAGAATGAAAATTAACTAGGTGACCAGACTGAGTGATCACTGCACCTAAACAATAGTCCGATGCGTTTGTCTCAATATCAAAAGGTTGATGCAAATCAAGTAACACAAGTACCGGTGTAGTACAAAGCTTGTTGTTGTGTTGATGTCCATTTGAAGATAGTTTTCCCATTTCCCTTAGTCAATTGATGTAGAGGACATGCTATGTGACTGAAGCTAAGTATAAATGTCGATAAAAATTCGCCAAACCAAGAAAAATTCTTAGTTCATGAATGTTTTGAGGAATGGTCCAATATTTGAGGATTTGTACTTTGTCTATGTCGACGTGCATGCATTTAGATTCGATTACATACCCCAAATATTTTATGTTGTTCATCACAAATGATCATTTTTCGATGTTCAACTAGATTTGATGTTGTTGAAGAGTGTCAAGGACTTGTTGAAACTACCGGACATGTTCCTCCCATGGTCAAATGAAAATAAAGATACGTCTAGGAAGACAATGACACACTTTCCTTTGAAAGGTTGAAGGATGTCATCCATATATCACATGAATGTCAAAGGTGCATTGGTTAAGCCAAAAGGAATGTATAACCATTCAAACAATCCTTCCTTGATTTTGAAAGAAGTTTTCCATACATCGGTGGTCTTGATTGAAATTTGATGATATCCCAACTTGAGGTTGAGATTAGCAAATAATTTAACACCTTTCAGACATTCGATGAGTTCATCTATCCTTGGAAGAGGGTATATATTCTTTACCAAAATCTTGTTGAGAGCATGATTGGACTTCCACAAGGAGAGGAGTTGGGTTAGATGTGACCTTTGTTGATCAAATCGTTAATTTGTCTACGAATCTCTTCATTCTCGATACTGGAAATTTTATAAATAGCTGTGTTAGGTAATGAAGAAATATGAACAAGATAATGGTGTGTTTTATCTGGCAATGTAGAGGTACTCTTTCAGGCTCTTGAAATACGTTTCACTATTCACCAAGAATTTTGTCAATCTACTAATGTTGTCGTGAGCTACACTAGTCGATGAGTCAACTAGTTGATGTATTCTTCCTGGGATGTTGAGGCTAAATCATGGTTAATGTGAATCTTTGAGCATGATTGGTGAGCTTCTTTGTCTTTTTGGAATATATCATTGCAACCATTGGTTTAGGTCGTCTCTCTAGTATGTCACACCATTGGTTCCATATTTTTACAATCACCTTCGGAGGCCGTGACCGATAACTCCCATGTCGATCCTATTAGCACATGTGTTAAATTTTGTGGATGGTTACAATATGCATATGCACTAATTCCCTTACAAAGGTTTAGGCCAGTAAAAGGAAAATTAAGAAAATCCGCTCATGGATATAAGGTGACAAGAATGGAGGGCCTAGATGCACAACAGAGAATTTCAAAGGCCACATATCATTTCAATCGAGGGGAAATCGAGAGTAGAAAAGTCGAAAAGGAGAAATTTTAGTTAAGAAAATTGGTAAACCCGCTTTCCATTTTCTGCCACCTTGCGGAAAGAAAAAGGCGGAAAGAAAAAAAGCCACAAATTTGGTAGTGAGAAGTTGGAAGTCCACATTGCACGATCTGCAGGATCGATGGTCCAGAAAGCTTCCACATATTTGATTTTAGATCAATGGCTAAGGATGACTTTGCATAAACCAACGGTCCAGGAAAGGGAGGAAGTGGAAAGATGAGAGTTGAGCCTCGAGAAAGTTGAAAATTCATTTTCCGCAATCCTCTTTCCGCTATTTTGGTGGAATCGGAAAGGTGGAAGGCAGAGAAGGATAATTTTTGGTTGATAAAGTTGGAGAATATGCATTCCTCTATCCGCTAAAGGATAAATTTTGACCGAGAAAGTTGGAGAATTCGCGTTCTGCTTCTTGCTTTCCGCTAAAGAATAAATCAGAAAGGCAGAAAGAGAAAAGGAAAAATTTCATTCGTAAAAGTTGGTGATCCCGCGATCCATTTTCTGCCATTTTTTATCTCATATAAACGACTCGGGAATCTTCTACATAAATAAACGGTGCAGGAAGAATCTTACAGAGATCGGTAGTTAAAAATTATTTTGCAAGTTTGAAGATGTAAGGAAGAATAAAATTGTTGCAGTCTGTTCGGAGATACTCTGAATAGTTGTTTTCATCAAACAGGCCTGAGTCCTAGCTGTCAAGTTTTCCATTTTGATCCACCATGTGCATCTTAGTGTGCTTTCCTGATTTCTTTTTTGATCACGGCGAATCTGCCAGATCATAATTTGTTAGGATTTTATGTGTGCAGGATTGATTCCCAATTTTTGTAACTAAATTTGGCTTTGTTTTGAGGTTGGTATTAAGATCCCATGACACTATAAATATAGCCTCAAGAGAGGAAGAAAAGGGGTTCGAAATTCATATTTTGAAGCCTCTATGCTTGGTTTTGTAGCTCTACAAATTTCTTGGAAGTATTAATGAAAAGTATTTCATGTGACTGAGATTCTTCACGGTGTTCAATGTTCAGTCTGTGTTCCCATGTATACTTCATTTCCATGTATGTGTAGTTTTAGCTAATGTGTTTCTAGTTGTATGCAAGGAATTCTTTCTCTGTTAAGCATTCCTTGTGTAATTATATAATGCATTTGTGATGTGTTTATGGTCTTGGAATTCATGCTTTGTTAGATGCTCCATTCTAGTTATAAGCCTTTGTTGTTGCTTCTGCTAAAGGTGTTTCAGGAGATTCACCAATAGATAGGTGACTCCTGTCTCATTGGGATTATTCTTATTTCCCCCTGCTATCCCTCACAACATATTTTATTGAACATTAACACTTACTTTTCCTTATATTAGGAATGTTATTAATAGTCATTATGTTGTAATCCCTTGAATGTTTTAGGATTTGGCTCCATTTCCCAATGGCACTCCCTGTTTGTTTTTCTTACACTCTTTAAAACCTAAGCAACCCTTCCCCTCAGAAATCTAACCTTCTGAATGCTTGTTTAAAGCCATATGTGCATGTGAATGACCTCGTGACAAATAGAGATCCCTCTCTGACTGTATAGGCCTAGAATACAGTCTAAATATTGGTTTGAAATGCTTACCCCTGTGATTCTCCTACCACAACCATAGAAACATTATTGAGTGATAACATCTTGGAATTGTTTCCAGTGACTAATTGCTCTAATATCCTCATGGAAACAACATTGTTCTAGTTCTATGACCTAGTTGAGCATCCGGTCATAGACACATGCTGGTTGCACATGCTCTGGTGACTCCACTCCTAAATGTTTGGAAGGTGACTCCAATGGGAAATACTAGTGGTCTCAAGAATCAACATGGGAAGCAATCTTGATGTTGAATCTCTCCAAGAGGTTTTTGATTTGGAGAGTCTTATTCGAAGGGCCAATAAGTTGCAAAGGTTAGTCAGAACTCTTTCTTTACCTACTGAAGGTGTTGTTTCTATTAATGATATATCTGAGCATTATGATGAGGAGTTTGGGATATATTTCCATAGGACTAGATCTAAGTCCGACCTCTCTTAAGTGGTTTTTGACACCTCTGCATTTGAAATATCCCATATTTCCTAGTCACCCCAAACCTCAAAGCCTCTAGGCATGGATTTTCAACACTTGCATGACCCAGAGTGCCCCCTATTTTCCACTAAAATAATTGCATTAGGCTCCACTTCAAAGCTTAAACAACCTACATCATCTAGTCTCACAACCCCTCATATCTCTACAGTTCCTCACATCACACTGATTTTTTCTTTCACACCACCTTCTATCCCTCTTGGAAACCCTGCCTTTGCCCCAAGGATGGAAAACAGGTTTTCCCCTATACTCCTTGCTACTTCTCTTCATGACCTTCCTCAGGCATACTCCCAAAGGATCAAACAATTTCATGGAGAGAGAGGGTATTCAGCTGAGGAACACTTGGGATGGTTTTCAGACTGGTTAGACTTGGAGGAAGTAGACCATGATGATGTTAAGGTCAGACTATTTTTCCAAACCCTAGATGAAGAAGCAAGAAAATGGTACAAAAACCTCCCAGACAACTCTATTATGAGTTATCACGCCTTTGATTATTCTTTCAAGGACAAATGGGCAGACAAGAAGAACCCTAAGCAATATCTGACCCAATACCATTCCATGAGGAGGAGGGAGAGTGAATATATCTAATACTTTCCTGATAGATTTATGAAGACATATAATGCCATCCCTACCCAGTTCAAACCTACCCTTGGTTCTACCCAACTCCAATATCCCGAAGCCTTTGATAATGAGTTTACCTTATTGATAAGTTAAAGGATATCAACCTCCTTCGCAGGTATGATGAAATATTCCATAGTGGTAGAGGTAATCCTCGCTATTGCTAGAAAGAAGAAAAGGGATGAGGAAGAATGGAGAAGAGATGAAGGAGAAAGAGGAGAGAGAAGAAAAGATAAATAACTTGAACAACCCTCTACCTCTAACTCACAAGAGGACATAATGGACGTGATGATGAAAAACATGGAGAAGTTGATGGAGAGGCTCACTATGGACAAAAGACCACCTCTCAAGGAAGTTCAAGAGCAACCAAATAGAAACCAGAATGTAAGAAGGCCCTAGGTCCTCCAAAATAGGCAAAGATATCAGAGAAACCCTCTTGATCAACCTATCAGACCCCCATTTCAGGAGAACTATGTGGAGTAGGAATATGGGAATCAAGTTGAAGGCGACATCCACCAACTGAACACTAACTCATCCTCTATTTTTTTCACCAAAGAGGAGCATGATAATTCTTGTTATGAAATGGATGAGCTTCCTGCTGAGGAAATAGAGGAATTCCAAAAGAGGTATCAACTTGATTTCATGTATTTGTAGAGGCAGATTGGCCTCAGGAATAGATATGTTCCTGTTATAAGGAATAAGGAGGAAATAAAAAAAGCCTCTATGAGTAATCCCAAAAGAAATACACCCCCTAAGGACACATCCAAGAATGTAATAGAGCCCAAAGGGCAGGAAAGGAAGGAGGATAATCCAATAATATCATATCAGGGAAAAACCTCCTTTAGTCTAGATGCCGAGATTGCAAATATTAAAATATTTGTCCCTCTTACTGAATTGTTAAAAAATTCTGAATATCATTCCAAAATTGCCACAGTGTTGAATCCCCCAGGATAAGTTTCTACAATATCATATTCCCTAAATATTCAAGATCATAGTCCCACCATAATATTTGTACCCCATGTATATGAGTTTGTCGATGACGATGTTCTTCCCTTCTATGTCAGTTTGAACATTCATAATGCCATCCTACACAATGCCATGCTTGATTCAGGAGCCTCCCATAATATGATGCCCAAGGTGAACATGGATAAGCCAGGTTTGGAAGTGACCATACCATATAAAGACCTCTTTTCTTTTGATTCCAGTAAATTCAAGTTCCTAGGACTGATCAAATATCTAGTCATCTCTTTTTCCCAAATCCCTGCCAAAAACCTGGTCATGGATGTAGTTCTAGCTGACATCCCTCCAAAGTTTGGGATGTTTTTATCAAGATATTGGGAATCCAAAATCAAAGGCACTCTTCAAATGGATATGTCCTATGCCACCATACATGTATTTGGAGTATAGAGAAGGCTCTTCAGGGAACACAAGTTAGCATACATGGTGACCAGTACTGAGAGGCCAAATAACCACCCCATCTATTCATTGGACACTCAGATGGGATCTACTATTTTCTTCACAAAAGGAGGAAAAGACAACTTCAGTTCACTGAATGTTGTCTTTCTTCCTAGTCAGGAAGAGCTGGAGGGAGTGTGGAATGTGCTGATAGCGGCGAAACTGAGGAAGTTTGTGGGCCAGAGTTGGAGGAGGTTGAGGGACATTAGAGGAAATTTCAACTCAAAATGGGCCTTTTAACTTTTATTCAAATTCCATGTCATCATGTGTTAGCCAATGAAATTGCTTTAAATTTGAAATACCGTATAGGTCTTAAACATTTTTTTAATATAAATTTGGGGATAGGTATAATAAAAAAAACTAC
>LPNX010082526.1:0-21381 GCA_001517045.1 Pseudotsuga menziesii | reverse complement strand
CTTCCTCCAAAATTAATAAATATTATTTTATTATTTTAACTATTATTTTATTAGTTCATTTTAGGAGGCCCATTTTGAGTTGAAATTTCCTCTAATTGGCAACAATCATATCTAAAAAATCTCTGTGTCAAAGAAATCCTCCAACTCAAAGGTAAGTCTATACCTAGAGGTTTAATTCCTTTATAAAATCTCTTTGACCCAAATGATGTTGCTAAGGAACCTCAGCTGGTCCCAAGTTGTGAGGATGTGGAAGATGATAACATTCGGACAGAAGATCATCCAAAGGTCATCAAAATCTCAAGAAACCTCTCACCTGAAGCCAAAAATAAGTACATTTCAGTAATGAAGGAATACTCATATGTCTTTGCTACATCTTTGCTTGGAGCTATAGTGACCTTAAGGGTTATGATACTAGTAGAATTTATTACACTATAAGGATGAGATTCCTTACAAGAAAAAGATGAGAAGAATGAACCCCAAGCTGCTACCCCTAGTGGAAAAGGATATCAAGAAACTATTCGAGGCCAAAATCATTGTGGCCCTCATATTCTCAAGATGGGTGGCCAATTTGGTCCCAATAAGGAAGAAGAATGGAGAGATAAGGATATGCATTGACTTCGAAAATATTAACAGAGTCTCTTTAAAGGATCATTATCCTATTCCTAAGATGGATCACATTTTGCAGAAGGTAGTGGGATCCCAAAGGATCTCCACCTTGGATGGTTTATCAGGCTACAATGAGATCATGGTGTACCCAAAAGACCAAGAAAAGACAGCTTTCATCACACCTTGGGGCACTTTTATGTATTGAAAAAATTCCATTCGGAATCATGAATGCAAGGGAAACCTTCCAATGGGCCATGGACATAGCTTTTGCTGATGAAAAGGACAAGATTTTGGTCATCTATTTGGACAATGTCACTATATTTTCACGGTCTGATGAGGAACACGTTGCACACTTGCTGAGAAATTTCAGAAAATGCAGAAAGTTTGGCATCTCCTTGAATATGAAGAATTCATTATTTTCTATGAAGGAGGGGAAGCTGCTTGTACACAATTTCTTAGGAAGGCATCGGATAGACCTAAAGAGAGTTGATGCAATACATAAAATCGAAATCCCTCGGAATAAGGTGGAGGTTCAGTCCTTTCTGGGAAAGGTGAATTTTCTGAGAAGGTTCATTGCTTCCTTTGCTGAAATAGTAAGGTATATAAATAACATGCTAGGAAAGGACAAAGAGATCAAGTAGACACCTAAAGCAAAACAATCCTTTGAATACATAAAGAAGGCTATTTTTGAAGCCCCTTGTGCTAGCAATCCTTGACTTCTCCAAAGTTTTTCTCATATTCTCATTTGCTTCAAAGCATACCATGGTTGGGGCATTGTTACAAAGGAATCATGAGGGAAATGAATAACCCATTTATTACTATAGCAAAACTATGAGAGATGCTCCTTTGAAGTACAACATCCTAGATAAGCATGCTTATGCTCTGGTTCAGGATTTGAAGGAATTCTAAGTGTACATCCTACATTCTCATATCATTGCTCATGTCCCCACTAGCGCAGTAAAGGATATCCTAACCCAACCAGATCCTAAAGGTAGGAGGGGAAAATGGATAATAGTCCTGCTTGAATATAACTTGGAGATCAAGCCCACAAATTTTATTAAATTCCAGGGACTAGCCAAACTATGGCACAATCTAACCATGATGCTCTCAGCCTACACATGATGGCTGAATTGTCAACATAAGAGACAAATACTAAGGGACAGCCAGATCCCCAAGTAGTTGAGCATTTCCTGTCATCCCCATGGTACCCTAACATCATATTTGTGTTACAACATCTGCAAGATCCACAGGGCATGGACAGAACAAGGGCCAGGTTTCTCAAGTAGAAAGCAACAAGGTTTTGCATATTAAATGGAAAATTGTATTGGAAAGAACCAGGAGGGGTTCTACTGAACTATGTAAATGAGCAGGAGGAAAAGAAGCTCATTGAAGAATTCCATGCAGGAGAATGTGGAGGTCATCATTATTGGAATGCCACTATGAAAACGATCATGATGGTAGGGTTTTATTGGCTCACTATCTTTTCTGATACCCACAAAGAGGTTTCTTCCTGCCATAGATGTCAGATCGTTGAATGGAGGAGAAAGCTTCTACCATTCCTCTAAATCCCATACATGTTGAGGCCCTTTTCCAACAATGGGGGTTGGATTTTATTGCAGAGATAAACCCATATTCCTCAGGACATCACAGGTGGATCTTCATTGTCACTGATTATTTTACAAAATGGATTGAAGCCATCCCAACTAGACAGGCCACTGAGACAGTGATTATGCAGTTTCTAGAAGAGAACATTTTGTCAAGGTTTGGGGTTCCTAGAAATTTGATCACTGAAAATGATTCTACATTAAAGTCAAATAAGATGGTGAAATTTTGCTTCATGTATCACATACATCTAGGACATTCCATAGCCTACTATTCACAGGGAAATGGGTTGGTAGAATCTTCGAATAGGATCCTAATGAGGATCATAAAAAATATGCTCCAAGACAACAAGAAGGCCTAGCACACAAAATTTCCTCATGCTTTGTGGGTTGACGAAATCAGTGTAAAGAAATCCATCGACACTTCACCATTCCATCTGGTTTATGGCTCTGAGGCAATTTTTCGTAGTTCCCTGAGTTTTCCAGTAATGAGACTACTGCAGGAAGAAGAAAATGAAACCCATCCAAATCATAGGAGTATGTATCGATTGATTGAACTGCAGCAGCAAAGGGAGCAACTGTTTGATAGAACTCAAAAGTTTCAGGAGAAAATGAAAGAGATATTTGATAGGAGGACAAAGCCTGATGATTTCCACATGAAGAGAAAGGGAAGCATGGTAAGTTTGATCACCTATGGAAGGGCCCTTACAATATTTCAGCTTTCAGAGGAAATAATTCCTACATACTGGAGGATATGGAGGGTGGTATAGTATCTGGAGTTCCTGTAAATGGGAGGCTCCTCAAGCACTACTTTCTGTAAAGTAAGTTCGGTCCCCATGTCATTGTATATACCATTTATTTTTAACATTGCATGTGTGAATATCTCTCTGACATACTTAAAGACCGAGGTGAATGCAATAAGGTCCCCAAGAGGATCCATCGTGTGGTTTTCTTTTTGTATGCAAATTTTAAGTTACATGCACTACAACAAATTTTGAGGCAATGGGCCCTTGGGTTAACGCAGAGTGCTGCAGTTAGCTGGGATTTTTGTAGGTATAGAGGGACCAATGGATCAAGCACTTTGTCTACGGGGTTCCTTTCTACCAACCAGGGAGGATATCATCCCCAAGTTGGAGTCGTTGTTAGAACCTGTGATAAATTTTGGGGACTATTACAATATGCATCTGCACTAATTCCCCTACAAAGGTTTAGGATAGTAAAAGGAAAAATAAGATAATCCACTCAAGGATATAAGGTGACAGGAATGGAGGGCCTAGATGCACAAAGGATAAATTCAAAGGCCGCAGATCATTTCCATTGAGGGGAAATCTAGAGCAGAAAAGGTGAAATTTCAGTTAAGAAAATTTTTGAACCTACTTTCCGTTTTCCACCACCTTTCAGAAAGAGAAAGGCGGGAGTAAAAAAGGTAGAAAGTGAAAAAGACACAAATTTGGTCATGAAATGTTGGAAGTCTGCATTCCACGATTTGCGGGATCGATGGTCCAGAAATATTCCGCATCTTTGATCTCAGATCAATGACTAATGATGACTCCGCATAAAACAAAGGTCCAGGAAAGGGAGGAATCGAAAAGATCATAGTTGAGCCTCGAGAAAGTTGAAAATCCATTTTTCACGATCCACTTTCCATTATTTTTGCGGAATCAGAAAGGCAGAAGGCGAAGAAGGAGAAATTTCGATTGATAAGGTTGGAGAATCTGCGTTCCACTTTTTGCTAAAGGAGAAATAGGAAAGGAGGAAGGCAGAAAAGGATAAATTTTGGTTGAGAAAGTTGGAGAATCCATGTTTCGCTTTCCGCTAAAGGAGAAATTAGAAAGGCGGAAAGCGGAAAGGTGAAATTTCAGTCGTAAGAGTTGGTCATCCCGTGATGTGTTTTCTTCCATTTTTTTATCTCAGATCAACGGCTCGAAAAACTTCTGCATAAATCAATGGTGCGGGAAGAATATTTCCGATATCGATGACTAAAAATTATTTTGCAAGTTGGAATATGTAAGGAAGAAAAAAATTGTTGCAGGCCATTCGGAGATGCTCTAAACAGTCATTGTCATCAAACAGGACCAAGTCCCAGCTGTCAAGTTTTCCATTTTGATCCACCATGTGCATCCCAACATGCTTTCCATATTTGTTTTGTGATCATGGCGAATCTGCCGGATCAGAATTTGTTAGGATTTTATGTGTGTGGGATTGATTCCTTATTTTTGTAGCTTAATTTGGCTCTATTTCGAGGTTGGTCTCGGGAGCCCATGAAACTATAAATATAGCCTCAAGAGAGGAAGAAAAGGGGTTTGACATTCATATTTTGAAGCCTTTTTGCTTGGTTTTGTAGCTCTACAACTTTCTTGGAAGTATTAATGCAAATTATTTCATGAGTGTCTTAGATTAATCATGGTGTTCAATGTTCAGTCTGTGTTCCCATGTATACTTCATTTCCATGTATGTGTAGTTTCTGCTAATGCGTTTCTAGTTGTGTGCAAGGAATTCGTTCTCTATTAAGTGCTCCTTGTGTCATATAATGCATTTGTGATGTGTTTATGGTAAATGTTTTGGAATTCATCCACTGTTATATGCTCCATTTCAATTATCAACCTTTTATGTTGCTTTGGAAAAAGGTGTTTCAGAATATTCATCCACATATAGGTGCCTCCTGTCTCATTGGGCTTCTTCTCATTTTCCCCTTCCATCCCTCAAGAGATATTTTATTGAACATTAACACTTACTTTTCCTTAGATTACGAATGTTATCAATAGTCATTATGTTGTAAGCCCTTGAATGTTTCAGGATTTCAATCCATTTCCCAATGGTGCTCCCTGTTTGTTTGTCTTACACTCTTTAAAAACCAAAAAACCCTTCCCCTTAGAAATCTAGCCTTCTGAATGCTTGTTTAAAGCCATATATGTATGTGAATGATCCTATGACAAAGAGAGAGCCCTCTCTGACTGTATAGTCTATATTATAGTCTAAATATTGGTTTGAAATGGTTACCCTAGTGATTCTCCTACCACAAACATAAGAAAATTATTGGGTGATAACAGATCCCATAAGTAAGGTTTCCCAAATAGGGCGTCGACTACAGAAAGTGGTGCCATGTCACAGAGTACTTCATCTTCAATAGGATTAAATTAGGTGAGTCTGCATTATTGAATGATCCTTAGTTCTTATCCATCCTTCATCCAATTGCTATTATAAGATTGAGGATGTGGAGTGGTGACAAGACCTAGTTTCTTCACAAGATATCTAGAAACAAAGTTCTTCTAGCTACCATGATCCACAATTAGATACAATTGATTATTTTTAACCCATATCGGTGTATGAAATAGGTGTTCTCGTTTGTCATCATCGACGATAGTCAAGGATGTCAGAATGGTTGATGTCAATGTAAAAAGGGTTGATTCTACCAAGGTTTTGTCGGACAAGTTGGAGGTCGACAATTTTGCCAAAAATGTCTTCTGATCCTTGTATTTAGGCGTATCATGTCATGATGGTTTGTGGTAATCACACCATTTCCTAGTAGGGGGTTGTTTTATACATTCCCTTTTGTATTTATAAGAGTTCTTTATTCCATGGTATTGCTTTGGTGGGGTCAACTGAGAAGGGTGTCTTGACTTGTCGGATTCAGCTCATGACTTCTTGTCGGATGTTCAACCTACAGGCTTGGTCATGAAAAATGATTTTTCTTTATTTTTAGCTTCAATCTTACTGGCATAGTGGAATGCATATGCAAGCGTACTGATAGTCAAAACCTCCATCTCTTACTGAATGTACGAGGAAAATCCGTTGACATACTTCATAACAAGCAATTTCTCTTCTTCTTGGACGCCAAGTCTCACCATGAGTTGATAGAACTTGTCGGTGTAACTCTGCATGGACCATTCTTTCCATTGCCTTAGTTGCTTCCACTTATTATAATGTTGTTTAATGTACTTGGGTGGGTAGAAATCCTTTCAAACATACTTGACAAATTTCTCCCATGTATCTATGGGGTCTCCTTCTTTCTCCATCTTTGTCGATAAATTATCCCACCAACAATGCACAAAGGTCAAAATATTTAAGAATGTAATGGTGATATTTGTAAGCTTATAAGAGTTGATTAATAGAGTAATAGTATTCCATTTTTTATACCCAATTGTCTATGGATTCTGCGTCAATCTTTCCTTCTAGATTCGGTATGTCCAAATTCATTTGCACTTTGAATGGAATGATTTTGTTGGAGTTGGATCTTGTCGAGGATTCTCCTAAGGTTGAGGCGAATTGCATGAGAATATCATTGAACTGGGAGAACATTTTGGTTCACTATCAATCTAGTGCTTTCTCTATGATTTTCTTTGTCTCACCAGTTGCATGTCTATTTTCTATTTCTTTGGCCATATTCGATCTAATGGCGTGATTATATGGATTCTATAAAGTCGAAGGTAGTGTCTGCTTGGATTTTCAATTTTGTGAGCGTGTTTGAACATGCATAAGTTAGGTAACCTTGATAGAAGTGTCTACACACGACTTAAGCATGAAAAAGATTTGAATATGCTCTGATACCAATGATCTGGGTGCCTAGGTACACAATGGGGACAATAGTTTAATTGAATGAATCAAGTATTGTTATGGTAGAAACATACTAAGAATGAGCAAAGCATGAAATACACGACACAACAGGAAAAATGAAAGAATTCAAACCAATATATGTTACTTCATTATTGTTGTATTATGCTCAATACTCTGCTTGTGTATTACAATAGTGTACATGTTTATATAGAGTGATGAGAACGCTTGGGTTTTCTTCCCATTATGTTCAGTTACAAATAAGTTGGAACGGTTTGAAAGTTTAACTGTTACAGACAACTGGATGAAATAGATACAATATGCCGTAGTCGTGTTGATCGTTGGTGTTGATGATGCATCTCGAGGTGTTGAATCTGTTGAGGTTGTGTCAAGGTTCGTACTTGTTGAAGTCGATGTTGAACTTATCAGAATCGACAAACAACGCCAACTACTGGGTGGATCAAATCGAGTCAATAAAAACCAACTTTGCAAATACTATGTGAATCTACCTCTAATCATGCGTCCTTAGATAGTTTGTTGTCTATACTTGGATGCTATTACCAAATACACTCAATGAAGATGCATGTTCCATACCTTATCTTCCTTTTCTCATTCAATTCCCATTCAAATTCAATATTAATTTATCAACATGTATGCAATAGCAACTGAGTAAACCTTACAACATGTATAGACATATAAATAATTAAATATTATTAAATTTATATTTTTATGACAAGGGATATTACCATACCATGAATGAATGAAGATGGATTTTACACAATACTCTTAACACCATTCCTTAATATCCATGTGAGACAAATATTTTGAGAGACTTAATACACAAAATACCAAGGAAAGGAAATGCCAGAAAATAAATAATTCACAAATTGATTTAGTTGCATCAATTACCATTCTCCCACTACCAACGAGTTCACTCTGGCCAACTCTATGCATTAAAACAATAAAATACTAATACGGTGTTACATCAATTGCAGTAGGCTAACCTTCAATACTTTGAAGGAAAATGTTAGAATACTCAAAGAGAGACATCTATCTTCCATTCTATCGACCCCAACAAGTTCCAATTCAATAATACATTACCATATTGTCTTTACCTACATTTGGTTATAGGAAAAATGTATGTTGAGAGTTTTCTTTGACCATATGGCTTCTAACGAGGATAGAGGAAGTACAAGCCAAACAATATAATTCACAATTCATTTCAAACATAATTTCAAACTCCTTCACAAATCACACATTATCATTGAGAGACGTGACTTTATTGAACAATTAAACAACCCAATCCACAACCAACCAACACCTATTCTCGGAGGAAGAGAGAAATATAGCCTTGATGGCCTTGTAGAGATAGCATGGGGTTCAAGCAAAAAACCGAATAGGTGTACAATATTCAGGATGACTAAAATAGCTTACGTGTAACCATGGGAAAGCAAAAGGGCTACTGTGTCTTCTCCTAATAATCAATAAGTTTGAAAAACCATAATTAGAAACTCTCTACAATCTTGCAACATCTCTTTGAAGGGAGACTTAGATATCCAATCTCTAAAATCAATGAACAAAGGAGAATAGGTAGTTGTGGGTGTTCTCTATTTCCTAAGGAAGAATAAAACTATGAAGCAAATCTATGGAGATATTATACTAGAGATTGAAATCTCACACACTAACTAGGGAATAATTTACATAGAGTAGATTCCAATTAATCTATTTTTTCAAAAATAACTCAACATATGAACAACATAGGACAATATATCATACATGAGCACAATATTTACACTAGAAACACAAATGGGAAAACCAACATTCAATGGTTATTCAATTCTCTATTTTGACAATATCTAGTTATAATGAAACTTGTGGCTCTATATGCATCACCCTATCTTTGTCCCACCAACAAGCAAAATACCATTTGAGATTAAAATTATAAGAGGTTATAAGAGAGATAGGAGGAAATGGGAAGGCCACGAGGCTGACCTTTCAATTCTCATTCTTCTCTCTCTTTTCCTCATATGTTTTTCTTACCTATTTTTAAAATTATTTTTCTCTCTTTTCAAATCCATTTTGGATCATACCTCCCCATTGAGAGGGGTTTTTTCCTTCAAAATATTATATGACCAATTTAGGGGTTGAGGATTATCTTCTTCCCTTTGGTATTCAAATTTCATGGTTGAGCTTTGTCCATGGTTACCTTCCATATTTTTCCCTTTCAAACCAGATTGCTTCCAAGAAATTGTATTCTTTTAGACAGCCAGCATTGTTGGGTCAAACATCAATCCAACCATAAAAAACATTCATGCACATATCATACTATAAGAGCACAAATATGTTGCAATCCCTTATTTGTATTAATATGGAATCCTCTCATGATACATAGAACACAATGAGGTCCTGTATATAGAATAGGTGACCATAACAAATATATTGAATTAGGAATGTTGGTTCAACCATCTTCATAATGTAATGTCCCCATTCAAATAAATGCATAGCAGGACAATTCCATCAATCCTACTAGTTCCTTAGGTTGGATGGATACATTTGGAATTTTAATAAGGGAGTTAATAAATGATGTTTAGACATTAGAATGGAATAAATATTTAATAATGGATCTTATTAAATAAATACAAGAGAAAATTGAAGTGACAATGGAACATGGAGACACATGGAGACTATGGGGCCCACACAAGCTAGAAATTATTTGTCACATGGCATCCTCCTCTTGCAATTTCGAATCCATGGGAAGCATAAATGTTCTTAGATGAGTTAGAAGGCTAATAAACTTGTCCATATGCATCATAGGTCGAATTTGGACAGAAATGTAACTTACATGGGAGAGGAAGAGTCATTTTGGAGCTAGTGAGACACTTGGACTAGATTCCCTAGATCTATGACAACAATGATGAAGATGCTATGACATATATGAGAAAAATCAGATCTAAAGGATGAAATATGACATATCTAACATGTCAGGTGGAAATAGAGCATCCAATAGGGCGCTCATGTGATTTGGGGAAGCTCAATGGGCTCCTACTCAAATTTGGTCAAGATGGAAGGCTAGGAAAGGGAGGACACATGGAAAATCATGAGCACACACCCTAATTCAAATTGGATTGATTTTGTGGATGGATTTGTAACCTTAGAATTCTAAGTATGTTTATAAAATACATGAATCAACCAAGATAAGAGATTTTGATCATTTGAGAATATTGCATTTGTGAATTGAGAGTGCTAGTGGATGACTAGTTTCTTGCCTTAGCCAATTTTGAGGGTGAAAGATTCCCATCCAAGTTGGTGTTTGGAGAGGAAACTCAAGTATTTCATGGAGCTTTAATGGAGTTATATTTTCAGGTGTAATCTACATGGAAGCTCGCAGTTCCTTCTATTGCGGCACTTTCTCTCATCCATTTCCAGTTTTTATGACATATTCTTGCTCATGGAGGGATTGCGATTTGGGTGAGCTATTGATATATTTGGGGAACATTATAATGCCCAATTATTTTATGTTATGATGTAAATGCTCTGTATTTCAATTTCAAAATACTCTCAGGTCAAAATACTGAAATATTTCATGTAAAAATGTTAATCAATGAAGAAATAGTGCCATTTCCCCACTATCTTGTTGTGAAACAATGTAATGTTGATGGATTTGAAAGGATGAGTAAAATACTGATGGTTTATGTATGAATGGAATGTTATTTTTGTATTTAAAATTTCATAATACTCTCATGTCGAAATACCCAAAATATTTCATGTATAAATGTTAAAAAATGAAGAAACAGTGCCATTTCCCCACTACCTTGTTGTGAACCAATATAATGTTGATAGATTCGAATGGATAAGTAAAATAATGATGATTTATTGATGAATGGAATGTTATTTATGGATTACACGAGTTTAATTTTCAGTACATAAGCATTTGGAGTTATTTTTTGAGTTTCATAGCATTTGGAGAAGTTTTCCTATCATTTCCCCCAAGGTTGAAACTAGTCTTTTTGCATATGATTTAAGGGAGTTATAGAAGACATTATGTCACATCCCCACCCTTATACCGGTGAGAGGATGCGGCTATAATGCTAACAATCTGGGCAGTCTATCCCCATGAACGTAAAATAAAATGCATTGGAAATTTACATACACAGATGCATAAATAATTAACATACATTGGAATCAAAATTCAGTCATTCGCAAAATTTTAACATGTTCATATTGAATCATAATCACATATACAGATGCAGAGATAAAACAAACAAAGTTGCAAGTATTTAAACACAAGAATACTTATCTTAGAAGAATCTTGTCCCGCAACCAGCTATGTCGCTGTAACGTTCCATCCAACCATAGGCCAGTGTGCTCATCAATCACTCAACAACACTACCACCCCCAAGCTGGGCATGATTCCACAAGGAATAAGGGGAACACTAGAAACATCACATGTAGCTAAGGGTACACAAAACTCAACCAATCCAACACAATTGGGTTTATTAGGCTAACAGGGGGATGGAAAGGTAGGATGCTAACCTAGTGAGCTCAAACCAAGAGCTATGGAAACCTGCACCAGAACTATCCTGACTTCTAAAACATCCACACACACCCAACACAAGGAAGCATCCCCTTCTCTACTACATAGTCGCTCGGGCTATTCCTTCCCTTCCAGTGCTATTCAAGAGGTGTAAAGAAGAAAGTCATCCCTCTACCTCTGTTTGTGAGGATCTTGCACACACTAGGTTTGTCAAGCAAGATTATACCCCATTTCCACACCCAAAGACAGTTAAAAGGCCAACAAATGGTATACACATAGCAATGACAGTTTTGGACAGAAGGAAAAACACCACAGAGACCAAAATCGGGTATGGAAACTGGCTGGAAACAACTCAGTTTGAGCAACTCGAATTCTAGAGTCGTTTATGGCCCTACAAAACGACCTCAACGGCACCCAAAATTCATGGCTCTGTTCTCCCACTCATTGGGCAACACTAAACAACGAAATTCCTCACCGTGGGCATGTGGAAACAATACCAAAATGCCTAGAAGAGATCCCAACCACTAGAAGCTAACAAAAACACTTCACATCCATGGTAAACACACATGAATCTGCAAAATTGTGAGTGGAAAATGCACCGATAGCTCCAAAAATGTGAGGAAAACCAACCCAATCCCTGGCATTAAAAAAACGACCTCCTATCCATGGGAAAAATGAATCCAACAACCAAAAACCTGGGTTGAAAATACACACAGAAAGTTCTGGATGCCTAAGAGAGCTCACGTGAAGGAAAAATGGTGAGGAAAACATGGCAACGTGAAAAGATGGTAGAATGGCCTACGTTTTTGGGTTTTTGCTTGCCCAAGGAGTCAAAACATGTTTCCCAAAAAATGATGGCTTGACTCCTTGGGAAAGAAAAATTATTGTTGCATTGACATAGCTGGTTGTGGGTATTTTTAATTAAAATGCATATTTACATGATGTCCAATTTATAATGTGCTTGGCTAGCACAAAATACCATCGGCATCGATTTTAATTGCTGAACATATAACGTTAAATCGATGGTGGGGATTTTTCCTATATCTCCACACCATGATTAATTACAGTATATACATCATATACATTTAATGCAAATGGGGTCAAAACTGGGGTGTTACATCCCCCCCCCCTTCAATAGCACTGTCCTCAGTGCTTTACAATATTGAACAAAAATGCTACACTAGCATTGCCTCAGTGCTCCGCAGAGTTGAACAAAATTGGATGTGCCAATCACATGGCATCCTCCAGCTCCCATGTAGCCTCTTCAGAACCATAGTGCTCCCATTGCACCTTTACCTGCCATGTGGCTCAGTTCCAAAGCATTGTGACTTTCCTATCGAGGATGATCATTGGATCGATTTGGAACTCTCCCTTGGGTTCCACCTGAATCACATGCCAATTAATCACATGGTTAGGATCATGTACATATTTCTTAAGCAAAGTAACATAAAAAACATTATGAACTCTAGTGCTAGCAGGCAATGCAAGTCTATATGCAATTGGCCCTATTCTTTCAAGCACTTCAAACGGCCCACAATATCTAGGTGACAGCTTGGCACAACTTCCAAGATTCAAGGAACTCTTCTTTTTCCTCACTCTAAGGTAAACATGATCCCCAATACTGAATTCTCTTTTCACCCTATGCTTATCTGCATAGCTTTTCTGTCTATCCTGGGCTACTTTCAGATTCTGCCTGATCTTTACAACCTATTGCTCCATTTCCTTGAGCAATTCTAGCCCAAGCACAACCCTGTTCACTGGATTATCCCATGTCACTAGTGTCCTACACCTTCTACCATACAAAGCTTCATATGGACTCATCCCCAAGGATGCTTACTGTCCATTGTTATAAGCAAACTCTACCAAGTGTAAATAATCTTCCCACTTGGTTGGTTTTTCCATCACATACATGCGAAGCAAGTCTTCAAGCACTTGATTCATTCTCTCTGTCTGACCATCAGTATGAGGATGGTAGGCAGTGCTAAAGTTCAACTTTGTACCCAAATCTGCAAACAAACCCTTCCAAAAATTGGAAGTGAACTTGACATCTCTGTCAGAAATTATTGCTTTAGGCAATCCATGCAATTTGAAAATCTCCTTCATGAAGATCTTTGCAATGTCATCAGTCTTATGCGTAGACTTAACTGGTGTAAAGTGTACTGCCTTTGTCAACTTTTCCACCACAACCATGATGGAATCACGTTGTCTCCAAGTCATTGACAATCCTGTAATAAAATCCATGGAAATAACTTCCCATTTCCATTATGGAACTGACAAAGGCTGCAACAAACCTGCTGGGTGTTGATGCTCCACCTTTACCTGCTGACATTTCATGCACCTTGAAATATATTCAGCCATGTCCTTTTTCATTCCTGGCCAAAAGTACTGCTTCCTGGTTGTAGCAATCATCTTTTGATATCCTAGGTGACAAGAATATAGTGCCTGATGGATCTCATCCATAACAACTCTCCTTAAATCTGCTATATTTGGAATATAGATTCTATTCTTATAAGTAAGAAGTCCGTCTTCTTCCAATTTATATCCCTCATACCTCTTCTCAAGACTTTGTTGCTGCAATTTGTCTTTTACCTGCTGATACAATTCATCTCTAGCAGTATGATTAACAATCTGTTGTCTCAAATATGACTGGCAAATACTAAGAGATTCCACGTGCATTTCCTGCACCTTTCTGCTAAGTGCATTAGCTACCTTGTTATCCTTTCCTTTTATGTGGTTGATTTCAAAATAAAACTCACACGAAAACTCCATCCATCTAGCTTGCCTAGCATTTAACGTTGGCTGATCAAACAAGTACTTCAGACCACAATGGTTTGTCCTTAGCTCAAATCTCCTACGCATCAAGTAATGCCTCCACATCTTCAGAGCATTTACTATGGCTACAAGCTCGAGATCTTGAGTGGCATAGTTCTTCTCATGCTCCTTCAACTTTCTTGACTCTTAACAAATCATGTGGTTGTCCTGCATAAGAAATCCTCCTAGTCCTTTTCCGCATGCATTAGTGCACACCACAAAATCTTTTTCTGGGTCTGCAACTTTCAAGACTGGTGCAGTTGTGAGAAGATTCTTCAATCGTTGGAAGCTTTCTTCACACTTCGATGTCCATTCAAACTGTATACCTTTCCTTTGCAAGGAAGTGATGGCATGTGCAACCTTGGAGAATCCTTCAATGAATCTCCTGTAATATCTTGCAAGTCCCATAAAAGATCTTACATCTGTCACATTTTTTGGAGTAGGCCAATTCATAATGGCCTCAATCTTCTCACGGTCTATTGATATACCCTCTTATGAGATAATGTGACCCAAATAATGAATTCTATCTCTATAGAAGTCACACTTGCTCAACTTTGCATACAATTGATGCTCCCTGATCAATTGTAATGTCAATCTCAGATGTTCCTCATGCTCTTCCTCATTCTTAGAATAGATAAGAATGTCATCAAGGAAAACAAGAACAAACTTGTCCAAATACCTACTAAAGACACTATTCATAAGGCACATAAATGTAGCTAGTGCATTTGTGAGACCAAATGGTACCACTACAAACTCATAATGTCCATACCTTTTCCTGAATGCTATCTTATGAATGTCTTCATCCTTGATTCTCACCTGGTGGTAACCAGACCTCAAGTCAATGTTGGAAAATACCTTTTCTCCTCTCATTTGATCAAAGAGGTCATCAATCCTAGGCAAAGGGTATTTGTTCTTCACATTGACTTTGTTCAATTGTCTGTAATCAATACACAACCTGATTGTACCATCTTTATTTTTCACAAACAAAACTGGTGCTCCCCAAGGAGACACACTCGGCCCGATATACTTCTTCTCCAACAAATCTTGCAGTTGCATCTTCAGCTCTAGCATTTATGGTGTACTCATCCTGTAGGGTGTCTTGGACACTAGTGCTGCCCCTGGCACAAGTTCAATTGTAAAATCAATGTCCCTCTTTGGAGGAAGCCCTGGAATCTCATCAGGAAACACATCCCTGAATTCCTGCAACACATGAAATTCCTCCAACCTAGGAGTCTCGTCCTATGTTTCCTCCAAAATATGAGCTGCATACAACTAGCAACCTTTCCTACAGAACTTCTTCAATTGCATTGCTGAAACCTTCCTTACTGAAATCACCTTTGGAATGCCTTTCACAACTCTTGGGTTCCCTTCTTCATCCATGCCTTCAAAAGTCTTATTATAACAGTCAAGCTTTACTCTGTGTGAGCTTCTAAGCAATCCATTCTGATGAGAACATCATAGGAACCAAGTGGTAGAACATTCAGATCAACATAAGTGATCAATCCATTCATAACCAATGGAAATTTATCTACCACTTCACTAACCTTTCTCTTAGTTCTAGTGGCTAGCTGAACTAACCAATATTTCTTATGCTTTACTTTCTTAAAAGCACAAATCTCCACTACTCTAGGAGTAATGTAACTGTGAGTAGAACCAGGGTAAATCAAAATAGAAATAGATTGCTCGACAATCTTACCTACAACTTCAACCACAGTTGACTGGTGATATGCCTCGCGGTCCTCCAGTGCTGCATAAATCCTAGGGACGACTCTTGCTACTTGACCCACTATTTCTGCCTCTTGAATTTTGTAAGATGGCCTTGCATTCTCATTCTTAAGTGGACAATTCCTGTGCATATGGGATCCTCCACATTTCCAACATTGGAGTGGTCCTCTGTTCTTCTGTGGCTCTTTAGGATTTTCTCCCATCACTTTGGTTGGCTGCTTCTCAGCTTATGATGGTTGCTTTTGTTGATTCCTGAAGTTAGAAGGTTTGAAACCTTTCTTCCTTTGGTCAGACTTCTCATTCATTTTGTCCTTCCATGTCTTCTGGTAATTAGGTTTTCCTTTGCTTTTCTCATAGCAGTACTTATCCTTCCTTATTGCTTCTTACAGAGTTCTAGGTTCATAAAACTCAATTCTGTCTTTGTAAGACTGAGGAAATCCACTCAGAAAATACTGGATCTTCACCTTTTCATCTTTGATGTACCTGACATACCTTAACAATTCCAATAACTTATTTGCATACTCTTCCATGGTTTGTTGTCCCAATCTCATCTCATGGAACTCCTTAATTTTTTCATCATAGTACCTGTCAGAGAGGTATTTCTACTTGAAATAATTCTTGAACTGTTTCCACTTAAGTCTCCTTTCACTGATCCTCTTTACTTGCTTGAAGTGCTCCCACCAAATGGATGCCCTTCCATTCAGATTGAATATGGAAACCCTTGCCTTCATCTTTCCTGAATAATCTTGAACTTGGAAGTACTTCTTTATCCCAAGAAGCCAAGCTTCAGCCTCTTGTCCAGTATTTACCTCACCATCAAACGTAGGAGGTTTAGCCTTCTTAAATTCATCCCGAGAGTGATCCCTATGGTGCCTCTTTCTATTACCCTTACGAGAAGAAGAGCTTGAATCCCCACTGGATTCTTCTGATTCAGATGATCTACTAGAAGTCCTTCTTCTTCTTCTGGTACTTCTCTTACTGCCTTCTGGTTTTACTGTACCCTGTCCAGAGTCTATCTTTCTTTGCAAGTCTGTCAAACTCTGCAACATAGCAGCATTCAACTAATGATGCTCTTCTCGGGATTTAATCAAGCTTCTCATGGTGGCTGAAATATTTGGCGGTGTCTCTTGGAATATCCTTCCATTAGAATCTATGTCATCATTTCCAACTCGGACATTTTCCCCCATGGCATCTCGCACACGCTTGTAGGAGTCCCAAGCATCATATTTGTCATGGATTCTCATGGCTGAACCACAACTTACTTTACCGAACTGCACTACCTGGAATATTGCCCTTGAAGGTGACTATGATTCTGCAAAATGTGTTAGTAACACAATTGTTAGTTGCATAACATTTATACAAATCATAATTACTTACCTTCTCTTGGAAAAATCATACAATGACAACTTTTCCCAAAACACAAAATTTTCTTTCTCAAAGAATGACTGTCTCAAGGGGACGATGGGTAGCGCCCTTGTTTTTTTTTTTTTGTAAATCCTTTGATTTTGCGCAATTTGGCACACAAATTCGCTACCATTTTTCATCTTTCTAGCCCTGTAGATATCACTAAAAAACCTTGCTGAAATTGTCTATTTCGGCCAAATTTTCACTCACTACATTGGAATTTTTTTCTTTTGACTTTCACCCGCTGTAGTGGAATTTTTTTTGACTTTCACCCACTGTGGCGGATCCTTCCTCTTTTTCCACCTACCAATGTAGCAGCTTCAACTTATTTTTCCTTCCACTGCCATAGCTGCTCGATTTTCGGTTTTCAGCCGCCGCTCGTCGGCTCAACTCAGACTATGTTCATTGACTTTGAACTTTACTTTCTCACTGACGTATCGGCTCTTTCCTTAATTTATGTCCGCTGCGTCAGCTCCATTTTCTTTTTTCGCCAGCCGCCATTACAGCTCAAACTCTAACTTCCTTTTGCCACACATCGACTATGAGTCAAACTTACACCTGCCACATAGTGGCTCGAATTTCATCTCCTGTCTGTCGCCATTGTGGCTCAGACTTCAACTTTCTGCCGTTGCTCCGACTCAATTCTTTTCTTTCTCCCACCGCCATTGCGGCTCAAATTTTACTTTCCATTTGTCGCTTTCCAACACTTAGAATATTTTGGGAAAATTTCTTTCGCAATGAAATTTTCCTCTTTTTTCCTGTCGAGGTTGCGACCATCTCCTTGGGACCCAGTCGACGCTACGTCTCCCCCATCAATTATCTTCCACCATCAGCTCGATCCTTTTCTTTCGCTCACCATGTATCGGCTTGCCCCTGTCGGCTCCCTCTGGGTGACCCAGCCACTATAGTAGCTTAAACTTCCTCTTACGCCCATCGTGTCAGGGAAGAAATTGCTGAAGTCTCCACCGCATCGGAAGGATCTTGGATTTTCATCCGTCGTTGCGGCTCTGCTTTGAGTTTCTCAGCTGACATAGAGAACATCCCATACTTAGAAAAATTCCAAATTTTTCTCTGTCTGCTGTTGGTTCAACAGAGGTTGCCTCACCTCTCAGTTAGAATGGCCTACATTTTTGGGTTTTTGCTTGCCCAAGGAGTCAAAACGAGTTTCCCAAAAACTGATGGCTTCTCCAATTCGAATTTGGGCTGTCATACCTTGCCCATCCCATGCAATAACCAACCTAACCAATCTCTGGCAGTAATAAATGATTGGGTGAATGAGACAAGAAAGGTAGTTGACAGTTTGATGGGTTCTCCCTTTGGGCGACCCAACAAACTGTAAACTACCTTTCTTGTCTCATTCACCCAATCATTTATTACTGCCAGAAATCAGTTGGGTTGGTTATTGCATTGGATGGGCAAGGTATGACCGCCCAAATTCAAATTGGAGAAGCCATTAGTTTCTGGGAAACATGTTTTGACTCCTTGGGCAAGCAAAAACCCAAAAACGTAGGCCATTCTACCATGCTTTCATGTTGGCATGTTTTCCTCACCATTTTCCCTTCACCTAAGCTCTCTCAGGCATCCAGAACTTCCTGTGTGTGTTTTCATCCCATGTTTTTGGTGGTTGGCTTCATTTTTCCCATGGATGGGAGGTCTTTTTTGTAATGCTAGGGATTGGTTTGGTTTTCCTTACGTTTTTGGTGCTGTCGATGCATTTTCCACTCATGATTTTGCAATTTCATGTGTTTTTACCATGGCTGTGAAGTGTTTTTGTTAGATTCTATTTGCTGGGATCTCTGCTGGGCGTTTTGGTGTTGTTTCCACATGGCCACAGTGGGGAATTTAATTGTTTAGTGTTTCCCAATGAGTGGGAGAAGAGAGCCATGAATTTTGGGTGTTGTTGAGGTCATTTTGGCCACATCAAGGCCATAAACGACTATAGAATTCAAGTTGCTCAGACTGAGCTGTTTCTACCTAGTTTCCATACTGGATTTTGGTCTATGTGGTGTTTTTCCTTCAATCTAGAACTATCATTGTTGTATGTTAATTATTTATGCATATGTGTATGTAAATCTCCAATGCATTTTATTTTGCGTTCATGGGGCTATATTGCCTAGATTGTTAGCATTATAGTCGCGTCCTCTCGCCGGTAGAAGGTGGGGATGTGACACATTAAAAGTTGAATGGTGATGCATATGCATTGATATTGATTTCCTTTACATTTCCCCTGATTCCATTCAGAAATTTGAGTTTTCTTGAGTGCATTTGGGAAGCCATTTTCAGTATTCATTGTGGGGGAATTGGAACCCCAAATTACTGGTCAAAACTCCTACCTCGACCAGAATATTAAACAAGTTTGCAGAAGCCTTTAGAGGGTCATAAATATTCCCTGAACATCATATTAAAACCTTAATATCAGTAATATACCTTTTGTGAAGATTTGGGAGCATTTGGACCAATTCGGAGACCTAGACACAAAACTAGTCAAAGGTCGAAATAAGGAAAAAAAGTAAAAAATTGGTCATTTAATAAAATTTCAAAAAGGGACATTACACATAACTATATCCACAATATTTCCATAAATATATCCATAAATATCTCAAGTGATCTTCATGAGATCATCATCCCTAAATTTTATTTGTGTCCTCATCCTTGAATCATGCATACACTTTTGTGCATTATATCCATTTTCCCATATCATAATGTCACCATATAATTATCACAAGTATAAATTATTCTTGTGACCCTAATGTACACTCAAATAAGATTTTAATCTTGGTTCTATCTCAACTTTGACATTTTGAAAGTCTACAAAGAAACAAATGACTTTTGAAGAGCGATGTCTCACCCCTTGAATGATAGTTCCAAGTGAGAACATCGTCAACAGTCTAGTGCCCAAAATAGAAACATGCTTGGTCTTTAACCCTTAAGTGACATCTCTCAAGATCCTCTAATAGATACATATGAAGGGCAATGGAAGAGAGCTTAGAGAACGTGTGCTCGAAAATGAACATATTATAATTGTTTTGCATCAATTCTAGACCATAATTTGTGTATTGGGTAGATAGTGTGATGAGGCCAAGCTTATGGGAATACTAAGCAAACGTGACCAATGAATCATGGGATAATAAAGCCGAATTTCATGCAATATATAGGAAGAATGTTGCAAATAGAACATAACAAAATCTAAAAATGCTTATTATACTATTATTGTTACTGTAACTATGCATCTATTCACTAAAAAATATTTTTTTATAATCCACAATATTAAAAATTTATGAAACTTTGAAACAAAAAAGAACACCACCTTTTATAAATAAATACAAAATAAAAATAAAAATAAAATTATCATGTCGATTTGATTTTATTGGCAACCAAAAGAAAGGTTATCATGTCAATTTAATTTTATTGACGAGGACAAACCTAGAATTTATATACCTTTAAATTTTGTTTTTAAAGCCAGGCATAATTGATAAGAAAATTTCAAGGAAACAAACAACAAGAACATCAATGGAGCATACAAAATAAAGGTAGAAATAAAGTACTGTATGAATGAACATCAAGGTTTAATGTCACACAACTGGGTTGAAAAACTTCAACGTATGATCAATATGCTACAGAGGAACCTTACGAATGTTCAATATCAAGAAGGAACGAGTCCAAACCCTTGCATATGGATAAAGATGATGCCTCAACAAGTCTTGTTCAACTATAGGTAGTCCCATTAATTATGCATTGAATAAAAAAAGCATCAATGTATAGTGATTGGTTGACTTGAAGTACGTTAGCGGATTGTCCTCGTACATTCATCACGAGATGGAGGTTCTGACTATTAGTATGCCTGCAGATGCATCCCACGGATTGTCCTCGTACATTCATCACGAGTTGGAGGTTCTGACCAGGGATCAAATTTGAAGGGCAGGGTCCCATTTCACCTTGAAGGGTTGTGAGAAATTGAACCCTTCAATGTTGACGTGTAAAAATAAATCATTCTTTTCATTTGAAATCGAAAGTGTATAGCAAAATTTCATTGTTTATTAAAAGCAACGTATAGAAAAAAAATTTCTAATAAGAAGAAATCCCAAGTGATTCAACTTTTACATAGAATTACACAAAATTTCATTATTTATTAAAAACAGTGTATAGAAA
>LPNX010082514.1:12683-46805 GCA_001517045.1 Pseudotsuga menziesii | reverse complement strand
ACGAACGGGAGGCGAAAGATACCAAACGGGTAATCCTAAGGTTAACCCAGGTAGGCTAAGGGTGGCCATGACCGGGGCGCTAACTACTCCTGAGGGAGGGAAAACGAAAGGAATGGTATGGATGGGTGTAGCACCAATGTGACTAGGTACCAAAGGGGGTTGAGGCAACAAGGGTGGTTGAGTAGTCGGAGTTCGCGTGTTATGGGACAGGGTACATAGGTCGGATACTTCAGTGGCGGGCGACGGGGGTGGAATAGATGGGAAGGTTTAGGTCATTGGTGCGTCAGAGTAAATGCCCGTCCCCAAAGAAGAAACGAAAGAGGTGGTGGCACCCGAAATAGGTTGTTCAATCATGGGGAGAACATTTTCGGGTTTTGCGGGGGCATTGGGATCATGGTAAGTGAGTTGGTCAACCGTAACCACACGTCCCTCATGGGGGAACATCATGGTACGAAAAACAGTAGAAGCAACTGCTCGCATGGCATACATGTAGCTGCGGCCGAGTAACAGGTTATAATCAAGCTATGCATTGATGACCTCGATGTTTACGAGGACGGTTTTTCTAGCCAGCTGGAGGGGGCCATTAGTTAATAAGCCTTGTGGTTGAGCTGAATGACCGTCGTAGGCTCGCAACGCAGTAGAGGACTGCTGGAGAGGGGGGGATCCCATTTTTTTCCAGATGGAGGTGGGCATGATACATGTAGAAGCACCTTCATCAATAATGCATCGATGGACGACAAAATTTCGAATGGAAACAGAAACTTGGAATGCCAAAGTGGAAGGCAGGCGAGGTTTGGAATGGTCCAAATCAAATGCCATTAACTGCGAATCATTTGGATCGATAGCCCCAATGGCTGAGAGTAAAGTCTTGCACTATGAAGGACAATTTTTTAAGACTTCTAACGCAGACATGGTTGCGGGGGATTGGGCTAATTCGTCGACAATGTTGTAGTTGGAAGCAGCCCGCGCATTGGGGTTATGGTTGATACGGCGAAGTGGGAAACGGGGTGCTTTGGGAGCGCCATCTAGTGGAGGTGGAGGTATACGTAACGCCTGATTAGTGGGATGAGCGTTAGTAGGTGTATCGGCGGGAGTGGCTTCAGGGGTGGAGCCATATTGGTTCCACCGGGTCTGGAGGTTGATCTCATCAGAGGACATCAACAACAAGTGGTGGGTAACTGAGTCAAGTGTGGGTTGATCGGGAGCAGCGTAAGTGATTAGTTGTTGGGTTGGCGCGTTGGCTTGAGGAGGAGCCAACGGTTGGGTGTTCACCACGCCTTGGGTTGGTAAGGGGTTTTGCAGCACCAAAGGTGGCTGCTGAGGTTGTGGCGGGTTGCGTGGTGCTTGAGGAGCCGTCTGCCCTTGGCGTTGTACATCAGCAGCCAAAAGTTGCCGAGCCCACTCCATATGTGGACAAAAAATGTGTGTAGTGGCCATAGACCCCGCAAACAGAACAAGGATAGTTTGTTCGCAAATTAGGGTTTTTAGCCTGCTTGGGCGGGCGATCAGGGTTTTGGTTAGCAGGGGCCGCATTATTACTGGCGGGGGGATTAGGATGTTGACCAGCTTGCTCGGTCGGTTGGTTGTTCCCATGATTTCGGCCTCTACCGCGGTTTTGTTGGCCCTGGTTGCGTTGGTTGTTCTGGTTCTACTACGGGTTTTGTTGAGCGTAAACTTGCCCTTGGACAGCAGGTGGATTCTGAGGTTGTGCAGGGGCTGGAGCAGGCTGCGGTGGATGATATGTAGGTGGAGGCTACGCAGGTGCAGCAACCTGAGGGTGTTGCTGATAGTGCTATGGAGCAGGTTGTGGGTTTACCGCCGGGGCTGGCTGTGGCGGGTAATAAACGGGTTGGGCTTGTGACGGCGCAGGAGCTGGTGCAGCCTGCTGGTGATAGTAGGGCTAAGATGTGATCGGGGGGGCATAAGCGGGAGTCATATGACCGAAACATTGAGGTGGACATGAGGGTCCATGGGTATGGTGGTGATGTTTCATGGGAGAATACGGGTTGTTTGCTCCAGACTGTGAGGTAGCCCGCGAAGGGTCAGGGCCAGGAGTAGGACGGGCTATGGAAAATGGTTGAGGCTGCGAAGAGACACGGCCAATGATACCGTCGGCAGCATGGGATGCCCCCGGCGCATCGTGCTGGGATGAATTGTCACGAGGGGCGTCAGGTATAATGGTATAGAGATAACCTGACTGGGCATAAATGAGATCGAATTGCTGGGCCTTAAGGATGGCCTCTTCTTCAGACTGGGGTCGTTCGGACGCTACATCCTTAGCAATGATAGGAAGGAGGGATTTGAGGAACCAGTCTAGGAAGATTCGGTCGTCTAACTTGATTTTGCATAGACTACGGCGTCGACGCCATTCATGAATGTGGTCCGTGATGTGGGTAGCCGTGTTTTGTCTGCATGATAGTAGGATCTCAACGCCTGCGTCATAGCGGACAGGTAACTGGAAGAACTGTAGGTAGGTCGAGGTGAGGGAAGTAAAGGTGGTATGGGTTCCATGGGGTTGTTCGATATACCACTTGGCAGCAGAGCCAGTGAAAGTGCGCTGTAATAAACGGAGGCGAATAGAGTCGTCTACTATGGAGTTGGAGGAACACCATAGATGGAAGGACATGATATGGTTCTGTGGGTCCTCACCTGCCTTTCCCTCGAACTTAGGGATGTCAGAGGGGAGCTTGGTGGGCATGTGAGGCCACGCAGAATCGTGCCGGATGGGGTCGTTGGTTAATTTGGCTAGGTCAGGAAGGTTGAGGCTAGCCATGAATGGCAAACTAGACGAAGGATGTGACACGGTAGTGGGTTGAACCAAGTTGGGGCCGATGCCCCCAAGTGGAGGGGTCATGTGAGGGAGGTTGCCCCCAAGTGGGGGAACTAAGTTGGTATAGGACGGTCCTGCACCACCATGGGTAGTATGGGTCACTAAAGGAGTGGGGATAGGTATTCCCGTTGCGGGAATCGGTACCGTGAGGGGAACAGTAGAGGGGGCCCCCGTGGAGGGCATACCCAAAGTAGGTGTGGTAATGGGTGTCATGGTGGATGTGCCACCAACGGTCCCTACCAAGATGGGATTCACGCCAGCCATGGGGCTAGTAGGGGCGGTGTAAAGGGGGTTCTCGGATTCTGGCTTAGAATCGGAGGTAAAATAAGGGGCGTTGGTATCTGGTGACGGAGCTCTATGCCGCTGACGAGTGGAGTCAAGTGACAAGGCTCGAGATCTATGATGAGCGGTATCAAGTGATGATGACCTGTGTCGATGACGGGTGGCGTCAAGTGAACCGTGCTGTGGGGGCTTTCCTCTGAGGCGCCGAGAATGTCTCGGGGAATCAATGGTGACAAATGGAGTCAAATCTCTGTGGGTTGAGGTAACTACAAATCAGCTCAAAAACTCTAATGCAACCGAGTGTGCAGAAGGAGAGCTCAAAAAATAGGGCGCTCAGGCCAACAACCAACTCAAAACACCCACTGTAACTGCGTGCTACAATAGGCGGAGTGTCAACAGAAATGGTCAGAATACCAAAAAACAGCGGGTTGCCTAAAAAATAAAAACCGGTGGACTCACTAGACCAAAAGGAGGTAAGGGAGCATGCAAACACCTAACGAAAAGTATTATGACTCAACTAGACATATCCTCTGCAAGGTGATGAAATCCAAGTTAGACAATACGAATAGGAAAGCCAAGTGGCTAAGGTATCCCCCTACCGGGGGGGACACCAGGTAGTCAAATCCTAGAAGAATGGCAACTAAGATACCCCATTCATGACACGTCCAGAAAGGTAAATCTGCCGCTTGGTCCTTTAACCGCAATACCCCTATACAGGGATATCCCGAGAACTGCAAAAGGTAGCCCTTCAGTTACTGAATGGAGTTCAGTATTCCACTCAGACCTCCGGAACCAATCTCATGACTTCAACCCTCCTAAGGGAGAGGCCCTCTGATAAACCGGTTGTGACCGTGTCAAAAAATAATAGGGGATTTTGGTTCCCTAATGGACAACAACTATGTCTCAAGTGTAAATAACCGAGGGGTGTTATTGGAAGCCTATCCCCTCGATCCTACCTAACTACAAAAATTCTTTTGTGTTCCCCAAGTGGGGTTAGAATGTTGGTTGAGTTAAGTAATTTTTAAGTCTCACTTGAGTTAGGTGACAGATTGTGTGCTTGTGAAGTGATGAACCCAGAAGAGAAGTGCCAGGGCAACTTCCTAAATATAAATAATACTGAAAGAAAAATTTTACCATGCAAAATTATCTGAAATAAACAATGTTGAATTTTTTTTTTAAAACAATGCTGTAAAAAGGTACCAGGAATAATAGTGCAGAAAATGCTGTAGGACTGCAGGTAGGACAGATGGCTGTGCAGGTGCAGGAAATATGGCAGCAAAGGGGTTGGTGTCAAATACGGCAAAATTTGCAGAAATCAGACCGCGGATCTGAGATAAAAAACAGCGGTCGGACCGCGGGTTTGAATAAAACAGGCGCGGTCGCGGCGCGGGTTTGAATGAAACAGACGCGGTCGGGCCGCGGGTTTGAATGAAACAGGCGCGGTCGAGGCGCGGGTTTGGTTGAAACAGGAGTGGTCAGGCCGCGGGTTTGAATGAAACAGGCGCGGTTGGGCCGCGAGTTTGAATGAAACAGACGCGGTCAGGGCGCGGGTTTGAATGAAACAGGCGTGGTCGGGGCAGGGGTTTGGTTGAAACAGGCGCGGTCGGGCCGTGATTTTGGTTGAAACAGGCGCGGTTGGGACGCGATTTTGAATGAAACAGGCGCGGTCGGGGCGCGGGTTAGAATGAAACAGGCACGGTCAGGGCGCGGGTTAGGGCTGGAAAGCCGCGGTCGGAACGCGACTGTGCAATTAAAAACGACGGTTTACGGCGGCCGAAAACGACAGCCGAAAAGACAAAAACGGAAAATAAAATAAATTAAAAAACCAGCGAAGTCGCCAAAACTGTTGCTAGGGTTTTAGCCCTAGCTTGTACAAATGAGTACCTACTAAGGACAATGGATTCCTTAGTAGCAGTTCAATGTTGTGTGAATTAAAAGCTATAACTGAAATAAAAAATTAAATCCAAACATGTATGAAGCATAAATAAGTAAAAGGTAAAGAATTATTTTATTGATCTTACCTCCAATGTGGAGGTTGGTGAAGCCCTTTGCGATGATCCGAGTCGATGGCTCCGAGCTTCAAGCTACTTCTTCTCTTTCTCCACTGGTGGAAATGGGCCAAAAGGGGCTCTTAATGGTGAAAGTAGCTCAATGGTGAGCTAGGATTTCACGAGCAATTTTGGCAGAGGCAGGATACTTGTGATTGTGGATTTTGAATAAGGGGTTTCCATCACTTATTTATAGTGGTGGAGTGCTGGTTTAGGGTTAGGGTTTCAGCTGTTTAGGGTTTTTTCCTCCTTTTCCTCATTATTTTATATTTTTTCTTCCTTTTTGGAGACTTTTGCCTTTTTGGAGGAATTTTGGATATTTTTTGGAGGAAAAGAGGGTTTTATGGCCTTTTGGAGGCATTTTAAGCCTTTTGGAGGCTTTTCAGATGGTTTTATGGGTTTTTGATGGAAATATGGTAGGAAAATGGACAAATGAGCCATGTAATGGGGTAGATGAGGTAGTGAACCTTTTTTGGGTGTTAACATGCGGTCCATAATATGGTCCATAAGAAGTCCCATGAGATGTCCCATGAGACACTCCATAAGTAGGAATATGACCTCCAGAAGTAGGACTATGACCTACAGAAGTAGGAATATGACCTCCAGATACAACAGGAGGTACTTGACTCTGAGACATGACTACGCGAGTAGCAGTAGTATGAACATGGTTCGTAGCAACATTTCGGCTTGAAGGACCATGTGAATGAGGGGGAGGAATAGAATTCGAAGAACTAGGAATAGAGGACGAAGGGACATGTGAAACTATGTAAGTGGTATTCCCTACTGTCACTCGTCTTGGTTCTAGTATCCGAATAGGACTACTAGCACTAGGTCTAGGACGAACATGTGATGTGACCTCCACCGCTGGGATGGAGGGTGCAATGTGACTCATGTTCCCAAACCTTTTCACATGCAAATGACTAGGAATTCCCCTAAGCATAGTGTTAGGTTCAAACTCTGACTCGACGTGATGTGCCAAATCATGTGTAGGAATACCATACGTATCATAACTAGTGCTCGCAGGTTCATGATGAGTCTCGTCGCTCGGAAACCAATACCGGTGACCTGTGAATGAGGTATCATACCTAGTGTGTGTAGGTATATCAGGTGAAGGATCATATGTATGAGTAGGATCTTCTTCCCCGACCTCATGAGGTGGAGAAGGGAACTCAGGAATTTCATCTTCATGATCTCCCATCGTGTGTGAATCAATGTGAGAAGTAGTCCACCTAGACTATTTGTTTCTCTCTCCCAAAGGAGGAGGAGTTGTAGAAGGCGGAAGTCCTACTAAACAACGAGAACAACGAAGTGCTGCACCCGAATCCATAATGACTCAAAAAATGAAAAATACTCTTCTACTTACGTAAACCCTAAGCAAGCTAGCATGCACAAAGCATACACCTATATAATCTAAAGCCAATCACAAGAAAACAAGGGTAGGATATGTGAGCTCCCGAATGAAGCAGGTATGTCTCACCTAGGAGAGGCTTGAGATTCCCATACACAACAAGCGGAGGTTCGTAACCAATTATTGTGGTCCTCAGCTTCAATGCATATAGCGACTGTGCTGTCCGACCCCAAATTGGCCGGGACACCTGCAGAATAACCCCTGCAAAGTACCCCCTCGATAACCTAGGTAAGGAAACTAAGGTCACCTCAATATAATCAATGCTCAGGAAAACAGTCGCAGGCAGTATTGACCATATGGGTAGGGTAGCAAAGCCCAAAACTCTCGAAAGAGCCCCCAGATACGAATACAATCCTGGAAGTATCTCCGGTGCTACTCAGTTATGACTAGGGGTCATCCCAATCAATAACTTCTCACACTACCTCGTGCTTAAATCCCTTGTAAGAGGAGGATCCTGAGAAACACTAATTATACCAAGGAATTTCACACTCTCACCTAGACAAACACATACATGTTGTTGTTTAGTGGTCTTGAAGAATTTACTCACAATGAACTATTCCAAGACCCTAAAGCCTAATCTTGTTGGTGTACCCTATCAAATAAAATAGTGTAATCCATTTTAATTAAGCATTGATTTTATTTGGATTTATTACTCAAAAAAGGTAGATGACCGTGCAACCAATGGTGTTATGACGCAACATGAAGCAAAATGCAGATGTAACAATCAATGCAAATGCATTGTGTCGAATGAAAAACAGGGCATGCTACTACATGAAATGAAAAATTTTCTTCAAATGAAAAAGCCAATCATTCCTATATGAAATCCTACCTATACTTCTCTAATCAAACCTAGTGCAAGTACCATGCAAAATGCAAAGTGCAATGATGCATAAGGATGCAAAGAAGCAAATATTTTTGGATCTTTTGAATACAAATGAGATAATAAAACAAAAGAATGACTCTACCACCCCCAGACTCTGCAAGCACAATCAAAAAGCACTCACGCAAAGCACTAAGGTAAAAGAGATCTAATGCACTAATCCCAAAACAAAAAATAAAAAATGCAATGACAAGAACAATCTAAATTTTTTTTACCATAAAAGACGTCTCTGGTCAGAAATAGGGGCTTATACAGACTATAGAAGCATCAAAGGAGACTCAGTAATCATCAAAACTCACCCAACAACACTCAATCTTCCTCTAAAAGGAAAAACACAGGGCATACGCGACTGTGTGCAGAAAACCCACGTATGTACGCGGATATCTCAGTCAAAACCACGTGTACACGTGACTGTGAGGAAAAAACTCACATACAGGAAGAAAAAGAGATAAAAATGAAGGCAAACAGATAAGCTGAGACAAAATTCACACCTATCAGACACTACCAGGTCAACATGCCCCTAGACCTGACTCAAAAATAGATAAATCAGAGCAATTCAAGAACATTGAATGCCGATAAAAACCCCCAAAGGAAAATTACTAGGAACTCCCCAGCAGAGTCGCCAATTTTGTTACAAAGAGAAATTCTTATGGCTTTGGGTACCACAATAGACAACTTTACTCCAGAAATCAATCCTTTCCTATATGCAATAGAAACCAAATATCTAACACTAAAGGATCTCATTTCATACCTTATTCCAGACGGTTGATGTAGATCCCCATTGAGCTTTCCAACTCCAGCTTGAATTGATAAAATGCTTCCTCAATATTCAATAAACAAGACAAGCATGCTATATATAATGGTGTTATACCTACTGTATAATATATAATCAATAACATATAAGCTTTTAAAAGCATCCATAGATTAAATACTCATTTAAACACATATTATTGGACAAGAAAAGATATTTCTATTAATATAAAATAGAGATTACAATAGTGACAACCTCTGTCGGTACGTTTGCGAATCGGAGAAACTGAGTCCCCCACTTGGGCCTCCACCACTTCAATCCTCCATCTCTCGATAGCAAGATCACAAGCAAAAGGCAAGCTTGGGAAGAACACAAAAGTGCTCCAAAGTACAAAGGGATGCAGACTCAAGTATAAGTTCCAGCAACAATGGACTATAGTTTTCTTGCTCTTCAATTTCTCATGCCTTCAATGTATCCAAAGGGTTCCTTATATAGCTCTTCAATGGGGTAATGAAAGGTCGAATCTGAGCGATCTCAAGGAATATGGAAGGCCAAGAGACAAGTGAGTTGGATCCACATCAAGGAAAAATCCAAAAGAATTTGGCCTTTTGCACACATCCCGATGTACGTGGGTTTAAGGGTCAAATCCACGTATATACATGAGAAAGGGATTAAAATTCACGTATGAAATTTTTTTCATGTTTTTAGGGATGATCTTGGAAACATCAAAGGTAAAAAAATTGTCCATGGGGTCTAAGGAGTCTGCAGAGGAACAGGGAAGGCCATAAAAGTGTGATTCACCATGTGTGGTAAAGTCAGCTGTAACAATATAATTGTTTGGAGGTGATTGTATAAACCTTAGTTGGGATTAGTGATAGGATGGATGATCATGATTCACAGTTTGGAGGAACATACACTATGAGAGTGTTGCACCAAGAACACTTCAAGTTTGCAGTGTTTGAACATATTGTTACCACATTAAGAGTTTAGTATTATTGTTGTAAACTTTTATTATAATTATTATTTTTTTCTCTCTCTTTAGGATCAATCTCCCCTAATCCTCCACCTACCCTTAACTACCACCCCTCTCTCTATCGCCACTAACCCCCTATAACCACCCCCTCTCCCTCCATACCCCTTATCCTCTCTCTCCCTCCTAGTAATCCCCCACCTACAACCCTACCCCGAGCCTAAACCCCCACTATCCCCCTTACCCTATGGTAACCTCTAGGATTATGTATGGTGTGCTTGATATTTTAAAATAGTAATGTGTGAAGAACTTCTCAGAGCTGTTATAACAAGCATGAAAAATAATTGGTTTGATACTCTTCGATTTGATCCCTCTATGCTAGTACATTAAAATATGTATTTAGGAAAACTTAAACATCGATGGAATGGTACATTCACATTGCAGTAGCATGACATGAGAATAAGATAATATTGTACGATTGTTTTAAACTCCAGGAATTGTTTGTAAAATGCACATAATAAAAATGAAAGCAACATTATTATGACCATTTGGAGGTGACTATATAAAAAATATTTGGAATTAATTATCTAGGATGGATGACCATGAGTCACAGTTTGGAGTCCTGCACCAAGGTCACTTCAAGTTTGCAGTTTCCAAACATAATATATGGTGACCACATTAAGAGTTTGGTATTCGTAATATAACATTCTATTATAGTTATTATTTGTGTCTAACTCTCCAAGATCAATATCCCGTATTCCTCAACCTAATGCTTAACCCCCACCCTCTCTCTCTATTCATTGAACCCTACCAACCAACACCCCTCTCCCATAATAACCTCCAACCTAACCCTACTCTCGAGCCTCCCTCTACCTCCTGATAATACCCTTCCTACAAAACTACCCCTACCCTGACTCCCAACTCTCCCCATTCCCCTATAGTAACCTCCAAGCTTATGTATGGTGTCCTTAATTTAAATTAATAACGTGTCAATAACTTCTCAAAGATTATATAATAAGCATGCAAACTAATTAGTTTAATGCTCCTCAATATAATCCCTCTATACTAGTACATTGAAATATATATTTAGGTGTTACGGAGAGAAATTCCTATGACTTGGGGTACCACAACAGACAGCTTGACTCCAGAAATCAATCCTTTCCAATATGCAATAGAAATAAAATGTCTAAAACTAAAGGATCAGACCTCATACCTTATTCGGGACGGTTGAAGTAGATCCCCGTTGAGATTTCCAATCTTTAGCTTGAATTTCTATAACACTTCCTCAACAACAAATAAACAATACAAGCATACTATATATCATGGTGTTAGATCTATTCTAGCATATATAATCAATAATGTAAAAGAATTTGACATAATCCCATGGATAAAATATTCATTCAAATACACATCATTGGACAGGAAAAGATATTTCTATTAATATAAATCAGAGATTACAAGATACAACCTCTGACGGCACGTCTGCGAACCGGAGAAACTGAATCCCCCACTTGGGCCTCCACCACTTCAATCCTCCATCTCTTGATAGCAAGCTCACAAGCAAAAGACAAGCTTGGGAAGAACACAAAAGTGCTCCAAGGGACAAAGGGACGCAGACTCAAGCATAAGTTCCGACAACAATGGACTATAGTTTCGTTGCTCTCAATTCTCTCTTATGCCTTCAATGTACCAAGGGGTTCCTTATATAGCTTTCAAAGGGATAATGAAAGGTCGAATCCGAGTGATCTCAAGGCATAGGGAAGGCCAGGAGTCGAATGAGTCAGATTCATGTCAAGGAAAACTCCAAAAGGATTTGGATTATGCACACATCCCGATGTACGCGGTTATATGGGTCAAACCCACGTATGTACGCGGTTATAGGTTTAAAATCCGCGTATATCATTTTTCATATGTTTGTGGGGATGATAAAGGAAACATTAAAGGACAAAAAGTGGTCCATAGGGTCTAATGAGTCTGCAACATGACAGGGGAAGGCCATACAAAGTGTGATTCACCTAGAGTGGTGAAATCCGCTATAACAGATGCCCCCTAATGTGTGAGGTCAGAGGGGTTATACGATGGCCGAAATACATTATAAGTCCATCCCAGAAGTGGAGTGATGAAGGATCCCAAATGGAATACCATCCACCCAATCAGCATAGTACAATAATACAACTCTGTACATAACTGCAAGTACATATAGCAGTCCTGGATACATAAGAGTACAATGGCCATGAATAGGCATGATACATGATGTCAAATATGTGGTCATCGCCACGTACAATATACATAGATCATAATCTCCATGATGAAGATATACAAAGGACCATGATCTCCAAAATGGCTGAAGATATATAACAGATCAAGATCTCCATAGTGGCTGGAAATGTCTGACATATACTGGAATCAAGTCATGAGAGCTGAAATCTCATGAACACTGGCACGATCAAGGAGGTAGCATATAAGAGATGCCACCAATATGGAAAGTATTCTACACAAACTGCTACGATTACATGTCCTACTATGAAAATGGAGGTGTCGAGGTTGAACATAGTAGTCCATCGTCTAATTACCGGTCATTAATGTATACCGTTAACAGACGCGAGATCACCCACCAATAATGAAAATGGGAAGCAAGGTACTAGAGTGCAAACTAACAAGTGTGAATAAATGTGTTGAGGTCGAACACTTGAGAGGATCCATCGATTAGGGGACATTGATGTATTCCCAAGAAACTGTCGATGGCGAGAGAACCTGCCACTGATGACTGCAAGTCTCAAGGCACTCAACATGACTCTAGATTCCAATCCCAGAATAAATGATCTGAAGTCGATGGGATGAAATCCACTGGAAGGAGGGCATTAAGGAATCCCCCATCATCCAACATGAGGTACTCAGCAAGGCTGTATAATATGGAAGGACTCGATCATAAAGTGCATGAACTAGTAACTGTACCGGGAATGGCCAACATGCAAAGTCAAGATAACTGAGGAATGGCCGACACAAGTTTCAAATTCCTTAGAACAAGAGCATAATGGCGTATGGTGATTGAATGAAGGCAGCATAGACTTTATATACAAACTGGGACATCTCTGTGACACAAGAGGCATCAACATAGGCTCCATAAGGACTGGAAGCTTAACCAGTCGGTGGAGATAAACTCAGATAAACGAGTACAACTCCTAAAGTCAAACTATAACCCAACCAATGGATGTGATATATAGTGTTCTGTTCGAAGGCGACATGACTCGAAAGCTACCAAAGATAACATCTTTCCTTGTCTGGCTTTTTGGTTTTTTGATTTTTTTGGACTTTTTCAGTTATTTGAAAAGCTTGAAAAAAGAATAAACTAGATTTATAGTTACAAACTAGGAGGAGACGAGTGTCATAAGGGAGAACAAACTAGTTCCAAGCAGTGGAACATACCTATGCTCAATGCAAGGATACATGTGTAGGATATCGACAATCGAAGGAAAATCCCCTCCCAGTAAAAAGGGAATCAAGCTGCGAAGGATAGAAAAAATGGGTCTGCATGGCTAGACATGAGACAAGATCGGGCTATATGGCTGAAACGCAATGTCAAGGAAGCTGACATAAAGCTCAATAAGGCAGGCGAAGCTCATGATAATCCATTCACAACTTGACATAAGGGAGTCCTGAGGGAAATAGGCCAGCATAAGATCAAGAGGAGTATGAGGCTCTTGCGAAATGTCATGGCAGTACTATACAACGGACTCCCACACCCTAAAGGAGAAAACATCGGCATGGGCACCAAATGCAAATAAGGTGCTACCTAGGGTACCCATGTAAGGTGAAGCTCTACCACTCACATCATGCCACTTCTAAAGCAGCAAGAAGGTTCCGTGACATAATAGAGTGGGTTCATACCTAAGGTCATGGTGATATGGTCATAAGGTCATGCATAAGGAAAACGGTGGTGAACCTAACCTATATGCCAGTTTAGACACGATACCTGAGATAAGCATGAACGGGTCAATCCAATGGCTGAAATGGCTCTGAAAAAGGTCATATACAACACCAATTATGTCAAAAACGGTCCAAAATGGTTAGAAAATGTCAAAACTATAGGAAACGGGGTAAAAATTTTCAAATATTTGAAATTTTTTCTATAAATAGTAAAAAATATAAATCATTTGAAACTTTTACCCATTTGAGCCTTGATTTTCAACTGCAAATTCCAGGAGATACAGCCGGTGGAATTCACAACCGTTTCTTCCAGGTATTTACTCATGCTCTCCTCTTGCATTTTGATATAATTTTTTTAGATTTTCATGGTTAAATGAATTTTTTAGGCCATCTCTACATGAGCGTTGCAGCCTACATGGATATCGAGGCTTTTTCCGCGTATAGGGCTGGCTATATGCAGAAAAGGGGCTAAAACCCGCGTACATACGCGGCTGTTTCCCAAATAGTCACATATGAGGCCACGCATAAGGTTTTCTAGTAAACTAATGGGAAAATTTCCAATTTTTCTTGCAGGATGGTGCTAGAGTGGAGAGAGCACGAGCATGGTGAAGTAGAGGAAGCAGTAAGGGCCGACTTAATGGCTCAGCAAGCTTTACGTGCATGTGGAATCTACAAGTTTTGGTGTCTTGGTGGTTTGAGGGCCAAACCAAGACTGCTACAGATGCTAGTAGACTATTGGGATCCAGACTCAGATTCCTTCCATATAGATGGGATGTCCCTCACCATAGAGGTGGACATATACTTTATCACAGGTCTTTCTAGACGAGGGGAGGTGGTGAACCTTCGTTCCTGAGGTGGGCTAGGAGGTGGTCTAACTATCGATGAGTACATAGCTGTGTACTGCTACCCAGATACTAAGAAGGTGGGGAGTCAAGTCCTCACCAATGCTATACAGGTGCTAGGCCTAAAGGCCATATTATTGACACTGGGCAGGATAGCAGGTTTAGCATCACTCCATTAGGCCTCATGGCTGCTGATGTTCTACGCGGTGGAGTGTATGAGACCCACCATCTATGACTGGAGTATGACACTACCGAGCAACATGAAACACCAGCTTAGTGAGTGTAAGGCAGGAAGGGTACGGAACTTCAGGTTCAGCAGTATTCTGAGCATGTTTTTCTTCGAGCGTGTTATAGGATTGAGCCCTAGAGTGGACATTCCTCTCCACGGGGTTCGAGATCCAGCCCAACGGCATTGGGCAGATGCTATGCGTAGACTGGGGGGTGGTAGGGTAGCCAACCCATATCCAGCTGACTTCTTTCCATGGTGGCGACGATAGATCGTTGCTATAGATGACTACCCCTATGCGGGGATAGATTTCCAGGGGGATCCGGACATGCCATTGCCACCAGGATCGACATATGGTGATATAGGTAACGAATATTGACCCTCACTGTTTTTAAATTTTTTGAGTTATTTCATTTTTTTGTATTTTCTTGATTATGTGGAATCAAAAAGACATGTTTTTGCGTGACAATACATAGTGACATCTACCATTTGGATGCAGATGCGGGACCACGGTGGCCAGAAGGCTTCCCTCGTCATAGACGGAGGGGACAAGGAGATGACATCATGGGTGTGGATGCGGAGCGAATGCTCCAGAGCATTCATACCAACTTTGTGAGACTGAATCATAGAGTTCCCATGGCGCAAGTCGAGGACTTTCCTGAGGCCATACAGTGGCAGGTGGTGGGTGTACCACGTGCATGGGTGCATTTATTTCGACAGCTAGCTAGAGCCATAGTGACGTTCCATGATTGCCACCCTCCTCCTCCTCCACAGGATTAGACACCTGGGAGTGTATATGTTTTGTACCACCGTGTATTATATGATGGTGGCTTGAAAATCCCCAATTTTGTATTATGACACTATGTATTACCACATTTTTGATGTGTATAATTTTTTTTTATGGTGATCGATTTATTTATTTACATGTGTAAAACTTGTGTTTGTTATTAATTTATTATGAATGAGACAAATGCCAATCTAACACGTAGTTAGCATATGAGTCAGCAACTTGATTATTATTTCTTGGAATGTGTATATATGTTATACTGTCAAATTGTCGTTCTAGCAATCTCACACGTAAGAACCTTCTTAATAATGTCGAATCTCTAACATGGTACAAACCATTGAGCTGTGACACTACTAACTCCGAATCAAGACGTACCTCAAGAGATAGAACACCATGTAGAATGGCATCCCATAGAAGCTCAATAACGGCGCTATATTCAGCAACATTGTTGGAAGATGGCCGTAGACATACACCTCCTGAAGACAGTACTTGACCCATAGGAGTATAAATCACCCAAGCATCAGAGGCTGAGTGTTGAGTGTGATAGCTTGCACCATCCATGAATCCTATGTAGGTGGAATATTCCATTGACATCTGCCAAAATAAATGGAAACTAATCACAAACCCGATCACGATAAGAAAAAGACCTAACTACGCAAAGCTGTACAATAATATACAACAAGCAGCCTTGGCTAAAGATCATGCATAGTATTTTTTGAGATAGAGCCCATTTCTAGGCTCCGCCAAAGCTGTCCCTTCATAATCCACTAATTCATAGGCACCCTTCTCTAACACACGCTTGACTACGTAAGGACCATGCCACATAGGATTAAACTTCCCTGTCCCCAAGGGTTCTTTCGGTTGATCCCACAAAAGGACCAAGTCTCCTTCACTAAACACTCTTGGATGGACAGATTTATTTTATTGGACCTTAACACAACGCTTATTAACCTCTAGAGCCACCAAGGAATCTCGACGCTACTCATCAAGTTGCTCAAGGTGAACCAAATGCTCCTCAAAAGGTGAAGTGTCTGGTAAGAGTTCCACAACTAGCTTCAACAAAGGAATCTCACATTCAACTGAAAATATCGACTCCACTCCATGTACAAGCTGATATGGAGAAAAACCAGTGGCAGTCTTAACTGCGGTTCGATATGCCCACAAAGCAGGATATAACATAATGTGCCAATTCATCTTGCTTTGTGCGATGGTTCGTTGGAGAATGGATTTGAGTGATTTATTCACTGCCTCTACCTGTCCATTCGCTTGGGGGTAGTAAGAAGAGGAGTGCTCTTGCTTATACCCTAACTTGGATTCCAACTCTTCCATCATACGGTTCTGAAAGTGCGAGCCATGGTCAGTGACAAGCTCTTTCGGAATCCCGAACTGAGTAATGATTTGGTTGAATACAAAGTGAGCGGCTGTCTCACCGTTGGATTTTACTGTAGGCATAGCCTCAGCCCATTTCGTGACGTAATCCATAGCCACTATAATATGATGGTGCCCCCCAGCTGAAGCTGGGTTGAAATCCATAAAATCGAGCCCCCACTTAGTGAAGGGACCGACGGTGATAATGGGATGTAACGGGGCAGGCTTCGAGCGCATATTACGTGCAAACACTTGGAAAGGGTGGCACCTTTTGAATGCATCAACACAATCTTTAAAGATCGACAACCATAAATAACCTGCTCTCAAAATATTTTGAGCTGTAGACAACCCAGATAAATGACCACCACACGCCCCTCCGTGGCAATCATTAAGCACTACCTCAGCCTCATCATGAGTTAAACAACATCGTAAGATGGAATCTACCCCACGGTGGTACAAAGTATTGTCCACTATAAGTTAGTTCTTAGAAACGTGATGTAATCATCGTCGTTCATCTCGCGAGAGGTGAGTAGGGGTCCTCTGTGTTTGTATATATACTATGATATCCCCATACCATGGGTGTAACGTTGAGATTAAGAAGATGTGTTCATCGACAAACATATCTTCACAAACCAACTCCTTGGCCTCGCTCGGGAAATCCGATATAAGCTCTGCAAATATTAAATATTTCTTCGATTTTGCCGAAACAAACTCGAGATCAAATTCTTGTAGAATGACAATCCATTTATTATATTTTCCCCTAATCATCCTTCATGTGAGGACGAACTGAAATGGATTGACATGGGCCACAACCAAGGTCTGGCGAAGGAGAATATAATGTCTCAAACGCTGAACCGCATGTACGGTAGCCAAATCAAGCTTCTCGACATGAGAATAATGAATCTCTGCGTCAATAAGGTTTCAGCTCAGATAATATATGACATGCTCTTGGAGCTCCTCATCCTCTTGAACCAAAACCATACCAATCGTCTCTAAAGACGCGTCCACATATAATAGAAAATCACAGCTATAATCCGGAGGACTAATCACCGGGGCCGATGCTAGGGCTTGCTTAAGTGCATCGAAGGACTCCTAGGCTCGCTCATCCCACTCAAAGGGAGTATCCTTCTTCAAGAGATGCATGAAGCCTCTAGTCAAATTGGCAAAGTTGACAACAAATCTTTGTAAGCAGTTTTCCATGCCTTGCAAACACTGAAAATGACGAATATTCTTCGGGGGAGACAATTGAAGTATTGCCTCAACCTTCAAAGGGTCGACTCTTATACCCTCTTTTGAAACGATGAATCCTAACAAACGACCTGACTTCACAGAAAAGATGCACTTATGAGGATTGAGTCTAACTGAATAGTTCCAGCATATTTCGAATACCAATCTCAAGTGATAGGGATGACGCATTCTCATACGAGAATGAGCAGCGAGGTCATCTAAAAATACTTCAATAATAGACTTGAGATCGTGGAAGATCAAGGTCATCACTCGCTGAAACGTACCTCCGGCGTTTTTAAGGCCGAAAGGCATTTTCCGATATGCAAATGTTCCCCAAGGACAAATAAATGCAGTCTTGTGTTGGTCCTTGGGTTTAATCTGGATTTGATTATACCTAGAAAAGCTGTCCATAAAGGAGAACACCTTGCTACCCGCACACTCATCCAAAATATGATCTATAAATGGTGGGGGGAAGTTATCCTTAGGATAGGCACGATTCAAATCACGGAAATCAGTGCATATACGGATCGCTCCCTACTTCTTATCCACTGGAATGGGGTTTGAAACCCACTCCGTCAAGGGAACGGGATAGATGAAACCGACTTTCAACAGCTTCTCTATCTCTGCCTTAATGGTGGGTGCTTTCCTAGGATTCACGGCACGTAAATGCTGTCGAACAGGCTTAGTGTTGGGGTAAGTCTTAATCTCATGTTCGATAATTCTAGGGTCAATACCTGGCATCTCATCGTAAGACCAAGCAAAAATATCACGGAATTCCTTGAATAGCTCGGTATATTCCAGAATCTCAGCATGGGAACATTCCGCCCCAATATAGACATTCTCTATCGTGCCAGGATTGCGAGAAATGTTGATAGGAATTGTTGCCAATATGTTTGCCATGTTTCCATCATCCATCGGACCAGGAGAGCTTAATGGAATCACAGGCCTACCAACTTTCTGACTAAGAATATCCCTATAATCCTCATGCTCCAAACGGTCAAGCACTGGAATAAAGTCTGATCTATGATGAAGTTCCTCCCATGGTGGCTCAACTCCCAACATAGCCTCGATAATCGCTTCATCTGAAGGGAAAACCGTATCAAGGTAGTCGTGGGCATGAGAAGACTGTACTGCCCATGCTGGCAGCACGTAGGGGTCTTCCTCCTCCATCCGCAAAGAGGAAGAATGAGGCTCTGCAACATTCTTGAGATTATCTTGATAAGCTATCATAGCTGCAGGCAACGGCACGCTCGTCTCGACGGGCTCACTCGAAGTACTTGGTGTAGGAAGAATCCAAGGATCTTCCATATGAGTCATGCGAAAAGACACCGAGGTCGTAGATGTCAAAGCCTCATCAGAACAAGATACTATCATGAGGATCGGTGTAGGACAACTAAAGCTTCCCATGAGGGATGGATACATGCCTACACCCACACTCCCAGTTGCCGGCTGAGAGTGCTCAACGATCGAGATCGTAGCTCCCGAAGATGCGGTAATAGACGGATTCTTGAATGCCATTTGATAAATTGTTACAATCTTCCCATTATGTGGAAAGCATACAACGCGGAACAAGGAAGAAGAAATGGCTTGCATACCATACATCCAATTCCTACCCAGCAAGAGATTGTAGTCAAGGGGTGCATCAACCACCTCAACCTCTATCGCAACGGTCTTCCCCCCCAAACAGACTTTAAGGGAAGGGAGGATACCGTGCGGCCTTAAAGATCTCCCATCAAACGCAGTTAACATAGTCACTGATTTAGACAGCTCAGGAGAACCCAGACCCTTCCAACAGGCCAAAGACATCACAGAAGTAGCAGCGCCCTCGTCAATCACAGTATGCTTGACGATCATATTAAGACATTCTACATGCACCAAAAGAGACACATAGTAGGGCAAGCGAGGCTGATGTCCTGTGGTTTCAAATTTGATCACCGAGGAAGAATCATCTCCATTCACACCAAGGGCAGAAAGCAATGCCTTCCTTTGCGAAGGACAACTCTGAAGCACTTCCAATGCAGACATCGCACAAGGAGTATGGCCCAAATCCTCGACAACTGAATAATTCTAGGCGGCTTGGGCATTTGGATTATGTCCTGAATGCTTAAGGACACCCTTAGGAATGTGAGCTGCAGTCTCAGGTTTATCCGCAGGTTTCTCAATGCACAAAGGAGTTCCTGGTGGATCAGGCTCTTTGCGTGGGCTGGGTTGTGACGAACTATAATCTTTCGCACGAGTCACAACCTTGGCAACACGAACCATGTTAATGCACCCAAAAGCACTAGTCTCTAGTGGATCATTCTCACTAGATTGGTCATGGGACTTCAAGTTCATATTTTGGTTATGTGGTAAAGGGTTCGTTAGCATAGCTGGGCCCTCGGATTGAGGTGATCCGAGGGCACAAGTAAGTGAGGTGATCATCCTTACATAAATTGCAAGGGAATTTAACCTTACGTTTCGCTTGCTTGTCCCCCCCAACATTTTCACCGTTCTTGTCATTATTGTTAGCATTCTCATTCTTATTCCCAACCCTTCGATTATTATTTTTACCCTTCTTTCTATTCCATCCAGGCTGCTGGTTACCCTTCTGGTCTGACGATTGCACAGAGAGTACATTCGCCATTTGGGCGGGTCGAGACAAAGCCGTAGCTTGTCCCGAATCAGATTGGTTAAGCGACAACTGGCTAACTTGTTTTACAACCAAATCTATAGGTTTCGCACTTGCACAACCCACAATGCCATCGGCATGAGGTCCAGGTTTGACTTTGGAATCGAAACTGGAACGAGGAGCGTTGGGAATAATCTCATACAACAAACCGGACTGAGCATAGATCAAGTCCAGTTCTTGCGCCCTAAAAATCGCTTGTTCCTCATTCTGCACTCCGGATGTGGAAACATCCTTCGCTATATACGACAATAATGACTTGAGGAACCAATCGAGAAGGAACTCCGGTGGTATAAAGGCTTTAATTAATCTCTTCCGTCTACGTCACTCTTGAATATGATCAGAAATATGGGTGGCTTTATCTTGTCGAAATGTCGACAAGAGTTCAGTACCAACGTCATAGCGCACTGGTAGCTGGAAGTGATTAATAAAATTCATCACAAGGTTGTCGAACAAAGTGAAAGCACCCCTAGGTAACTCTATATACCATTTCGCAGCAGGCCCTATGAGGGTGCGTTGAAATAGTCTCAAACGAACTGAGTCCTGATGTAATGAATTCAAAGAGCACCATAGGTGGAACGTAGTAACGTGTTCGCTCGGATCCTCTCCTGGTTTGCCTTTGAACTTAGGTATGTCCGAAGGAAGCTTGGTAGGGACAGCCGGCCAAGCCAGGTCATGAGCCACAGGATCGTTCGTAAGTCTCGATAAGTCAGGAATATTAAGTGTCGCAAGGAAAGGGAGTCTAGGATGATGAGGTCTATGGACCGTTCCCTGGTTCATATAGGGTTGATTACCACCATGGCCTTGGCCATAGTGCCCTCCTCCCGTATGACCCATATAGGGTGGCGTGGAAGCACCATAATGAGGTGGACCTTGACTAGTAGGAGCTACAAAGCCATAATTAGGAGAATAAGCAGGTTGTGAATACCCACCTCCATAAGGTGAAGAAACCTGTCCATACTACGTCCCATAATAAGGTCCATAGTTCATCGCATGCGATGCCCCATGAGACACTCCGTAGGTAGGAAGATACACTCCGAAAGTAAGAATATACATACCAGAAGTAGGGATATATGCCACGGAAGTAGCAATCTGACCTCTAGAAGCATGAACCTACCCTCCTGATGTAGTGGGCGATATGTGGGATTGAGACACAACTGGTCTAGTAACCGCAGTACGGACCTGACTCATAGCCATGTGACGACTCGAAGGACCACGTGAATAAGGTGGAGGATGTAAATTTGAAGAACTAGGGGTCGAGGACGAAGGAATTTGAGTAATAAGATATGTATTACCACCTATCGTCACTCGTCTCGGACCTGGTATCCTAATCGGATCACTAACCCTAGACCTAGGAGGGAGATATGATGTAGCTTCCACCACTGGGACAGAAGGTGCAATGTGACTAGTGCTCCCAAACCTCTCCGCATGGTAAGGAATGAGAGTGCCCCTAGGCATAGTGCTAGGCTCAAAGTCGGATTCGTCATCAAATGTCAAATCATGCATAGGAAAACTATCTGTACCATAACTACCATAGCTAGTAGTGGTGGGTTCGAAATGAGTCTCGGCGTCCTTCGACATGCCATACCGGTAATGCGTCAAAGGAGAATCAACTCTAGAGTGAGTAGGTCTATAATGCAAGGCTCCTATCTCAGAAATCACAGGACCTAACTTAGCTAAGTCGGGTGAAGGATTGTAAGTAGGTGTAAATTCCCCATCGTCTACACGAATGGGAGGAGGTGGCTCAGGAATATCTTCTGAATGGTCTCCCATGGTGTGTGAATCAATGTGTGACATAGTCTGCCTGGACTGTCTAGGTCTCTCTCCCAAAGGAGGAGGAGAAGTAGAAGGCGGAAGCCCTGCTAATCGATGAGAACGGCGAGGAACCGCACTCGAATCCACAATGACTCAAAAATAGCAAAGACTCTCTATTTATGTCAACCCTAGGCCAACTAGCGTGCACAGAGCAATCACTAATAAAATATAAATCCAAATGCAAGAAAACAAGGGCTGGATAAGTGAGATCCCGAATGAAGTAGGTATGTCTCGCCTAGGAGAGGCTTGAGACTCCCATACACAACAAGCAGAGGTATGTAACCAATTTTTGTGGCCCTCAGCTTCAATGCGTAAAGAGACTGTGCTATCCGACCCGAACCTATCTAGGACACCTGCAGAATAACCTCTACAAGTACCCCCTCAATATCCTAGGTAAGGCCACTAAGGTCACCTCAATATAATCAATTCTCAGGCGGGCAGTCGCAGGCGGGATTGACTGTATGGGTAGGGTAGCAAAGCCTAAAACTCTCGAAAGAGCCCCCAGATACAAATACAATCTTGGAAATATCTCCGGTGCTACTCAGTTATGACTAGGGGTCATCCCAATCAATAACCGCTCACACTGCCTCATGCTTAACTCCTGTTTGAGAGGAGGATCCTAAGAACAATGGTTATACCAAGGATTTCACACACTCACCTAGACAGACACCTAGATGTTGTTGTTTAGTGATCTTGGAGAATCGACTTACAATGAACTATTCCAAGATCCTAAAACCTAAGCTTTATGGTGCACCCTAGAAAAGAAAAGAGTGTAATACATTTTAATTTAGCGTTGATTTTAGTTGGCTTTATTGCTCAAAAATAGGATATGGTCGTGAAACTAATGGTGTTATGACGCAACAAGAAGTAAAATGCACACCTAACAATCAATGCGAATGCATTGTGTCCATGAAAACAAGGTATTCTACTACGTGAAATGCACAATTCTTCTTCAAATGATAAATGCAAATTTTCCTATATGAAGTCCTAACTAGTACTCCAAAGCAAGTCTAGATGTAGTGCAAGTACAATGCAAAGTGAAAAATGCAATGCATGATGATAAGCAAATATTTTTGGATTTTTTGAAAATAAAAGAGATGCAAAAAGAAAAAGAATGATTCTATGACCCCTATACTTTGCAATCACACTCAAACAACATTCAAGCAAAGCACTAAGGTAAAAGAATTCTAATGCACTAATCTCAAACAAAAAATAAAAAATGCCATGACAAGAACTTTCCTAAAAAAAAAAAAATTAGGCTAAAAAAAAATGTTTCTGGTCAGAAACAGAGGTCTAAACAGACTCAAGCAATGCCAAAGGAGACTCAACAAATAACAGAATTGACCCAGCAACCATTTATCTTCCCCAAAAAGACAAGATCAAGGGTATACGCGATTGTTCGCAGTAAACCCGCGTGTATACGCGGAAATCGCAAAAGAAACCGCGTGTATACGCGACTGTAAGTAAAAAAACCCGCGTACAAGAAGAAAATATGCATAAAATCAAGGAAAACAGACAGGCTGAGACAGACTTCACACCAATCAGACTCTACCAGGCATGCGCGCCCCCAGACCTGACACAGAAACAAGAGAGAAAGAGCAATTCAAATACATTGAATGCCGAGAAAACAACCCCCAAAGGACAACTACTAGGAACTCCCCAGTAAAGTCACCAATTCTATTACGGAGAGAAATTCCTATGGCTTGGGGTACCACAACAGATAGCTTGACTCCAAAAATCAATCCTTTCCAATATGCAATAGAAATAAAATGTCTAACACTAAAGGATCAGACCTCGTACCTTATTCCGGATGGTTGGAGTAGATCCCCGTTGAGCTTTCCAATCTTCAGCTTGAATTGCTATAACACTTCCTCAACAACAAGTAAACAATACAAGCATACTATATATCATGGTGTTAGATCTATTCTAGCATATATAATCAATAATGTAAAAGCATTTGACATAATCCCATGGATAAAATATTCATTCAAATACACATCATTGGACAGGAAAATATATTTCTATTAATATAAATCAGAGATTACAAGATACAACCTCTGACGGCACGTCTGCGAACCAGAGAAACTGAATCCCCCACTTGGGCCTCCACCAATTAAATCCTCCATCTCTCGATAGCAAGCTCACAAGCAAAAGGAAAGCTTGGGAAGAACACAAAAGTGCTCCAAGGGACAAAGGGATGCAGACTCAAGCATAAGTTCCGGAAACAATGGACTATAGTTTCGTTGCTCTCAATTCTCTCTCATGCCTTCAATGTACCAAGGGGTTCCTTATATAGCTTTCAAAGGGATAATGAAAGGTCGAATCCGAGCGATCTCAAGGCATAGGGAAGGCCAGGAGTCGAATGAGTCGGATCCATGTCAAGGAAAACTCCAAAAGGATTTGGATTATGCACACATCCCGATGTACGCAGTTATATGGGTCAAACCCACGTATGTACGCGGTTATAGGTTTAAAATCTGCGTATATCATTTTTCATATGTTTGTGGGGATGATCAAGGAAACATCAAAGGACAAAAAGTGGTCCATAGGGTCTAATGAGTCTGCAGCGAGACAGGGGAAGGCCATACAAAGTGTGATTCACCTAGAGTGGTGAAATCCGCTATAACAGATGCCCCCTAATGTGTGAGGTCAGAGGGGTTATATGATGGCCGAAATACATTATAAGTCCATCCCAAAAGTGGAGTGATGAAGGATCCCAAATGGAAGACCATCCACCCAATCAGCATAGTACAATAATACAACTCTGTACATAACTGCAAGTACATATAGCAATCCCGGATACATAAGAGTACAATGGCCATGAATAGGCATGATACATGATGTCACATATGTGGTCATCGCCACGTACAATATACATAGATCAGAATCTCCATGATGAAGGCCATACAAAGTGTGACTCACCTAGAGTGGTGAAATCCGCTATAACATTAGGCAAACATAAGCATTGAGGGTATGGTATATTCATGTTGTAGTAGAAAGACATGAAATTATGGTCATATTTCACGGTTGTTCTAGGATCCAACAAATTTTGTAAATTGCAAAAAATTAAATTGAAAGCAACATTAATATGACCCTTTGGGGGTGACTGTATACAATGTCGTTAGAATTAGTGGTCTAGGATGGATGATCACAAGTCACGGTTTGGAGGGGAGGACACAATGAGAGTGTTGCACCAAGGACACTTCAATTTTGAAGTGTTCGAACATCCTATGACCACATTAATAATTTAGTATTATAGTTATTACTTTTTTTTGTCTCTCTAGGATTAGTCTCCCCTACTCTACCACCTACCAACAACCCCCACCCCTCTCTATGTTTGCAATTACACCTACTGTAACATGTTGTGGTTGATGTTTTTAGGAAATGGGGTGTTATATTTTTATTCTCATCTCATAAACTTATTTTAAAAAATTTCTAATTGGTAAGGTGTAGTTTTTGGATTTGACCGATACTTTAAAATTTGATCAATGACATGCATTAAAATTCAGATCCTTTCATGGGTGTGTTTTAACAATGCATGCATCCTCTAAAATGAATACAATGGTGACATTTGGAAAAAAACAAATGATTCATATCTATCGGAAAGAGATGTGAAAGTTTGTTTTCATCCTCCTAAACCAATTATGAAACTCACCAATAAAAACAGGTTGTTGCATTAAAGAATGAGTAAATAGTCTCATTGGTCATTAATTCACGCACTTTGGTCCAAATAAGAAAAAGACGTGTTGGAAGGTATGGTAAAAAAATTTACTTGAAATTTGAAATTTAATTTCCCTACTTACGTAGAATGATTGTAATTCATTTTTTCTAAATATCATAGCTCTATCTATGGTGAGAGAATATAACCAATGGGTAAATCACTGAACTCCTTTTGAAATTTCATTGCGACAATACTGGTAATATTTGACTCTACCTCAATTACATTTGTCTCTAAAGATAAAGGAAATATTAAAGCTTGCAAATCTGAGTTCCATAATTAAAATCAAGAACATCACCTGAAGGAACATGAAAAGAGATGGAGCCATTGTCCCTTCATGGAAAAATTAGCTTCATTACCCAACTCCACTTGCATAGGAATTTCTCTCATTTGATATTGAAAGAATGTGTATTGAACACTATGTGTATTGACTATCCTTGTAAAATGTATAGGGGGAGGGATGTTAAGCGACGTGGACTCCTCAGAATATTTTCAGTTGTTCATCCCACTTCATTCTAAACTAAAAGAAGGGTTAGTTCAAAAATAAATACCCAGTATGTAAGCGGCGGATTAGGTTAAAAGGGAAAGTTGTGTTTGTGATCAAGGGAGGTTTGCAAGGGTGAAATGACTATGGGGAGTTACATTTAAATTGTTATATATATAATTATACATGTTCCTAAGATGAATTTCCCATTCTAGTTTTGAATTACTCAATAAAGTTCCACCTAGAAATAGTTTAGAACATTCTAAGAAATAGGGTAATCTAGAGGTAGATCCTAAAATCTCCGTCGACCTTTTTGAATAATTTTTCAACCCCAAAGTTACTTTTCTCACTTTAAACCCACGCTGAATTCCTTTTGAACAACCTACATAGGGTTTTGATATTTTGAAGGTGTAATGTCCATTCCATATAGTCTCCATGATACTATGCTACTCATATAACCCCTAATGTTTCTATCCTAGAAGGGGGTTAATTTTGAATAATAATAATGTCATTGTATGCCACTTTAAACTTAGGATTACAAATATTTCATGTTAAATCATTAAATATTATAATTATATTTAATTGTGTACCCTGGTGGATGTTCTAGGAGGATAAAGTGGAACATGAAGCTAGTGGCCCCAATGACTTGTCCACATTAAAAGGTAACTGGGAGAAATTCAAGGAAGAAATTCCATAAAGCCAGAAAAATATAGAAAGCAACACAAAATAAGTCAGCCAAAAAAATAGTGCACAAAGTAGGAAAGTGTAGAAAATCATGACAAGATGAAAAGTAGGAAACCTTAAGAAAGCAAGGAGGGAACAATTTATAAAAGGAAGAAATGAATTCTTGTTATGAAAAGTAGGAAAACAATAGGAAAGCAAGGAGGGTGCAGTTGCTAAAGGAAGAAAAGCTAGTCAGTGGAAAATCATGAAAGAAAGGAAGAGGAAAGAAGGAAACTTCATCTTTAGTCAATGAGATTGCATGGTTGATATAGGGACCATAATCCATGACTTCAATCTTGCCTAAGAAGCTACCTAAGCTTTGTTATTGTGTTGAGAGCTTTGCTTCTCAGAGGTTGAGTGATGTGTCTCAACTAAGATTTGGGTGATGTGCCCCTTAGAAAATGTGTTCCATCCCATATTAATAATTCTAGTGAGACCATGGGATTTGATTGCAGCTTTGATCCATCCCACAGATTGAAGGATTCGAGCCTCTAAGATTGATGTTAAGAACTGTATAGCTTGTGGTGGATCCAAGAGGTGTTTTCAACTAGGTAGAGAGAAGTAGAACGGGTTTTCCATTATATGAGATATATAAGTTGTTATAATGCTTCATATGAGTGACCTGGTAATAATCCTTCATCCTTGGGTTTGATCCAGAATTCGCACCCCTTCTTACCTTCTCTTACTGAAGGATTCTCGTTATGTGTTTTAAGAATCCTAGAGTTGAATTTCTCTGTAATTGGGGGAATCATATATACTATTAATTGATGGTATAAATATCATTTTAATCCTTTATTATTTCCTTTTTAATTTTTATAAGTTTTGATACATGTCTTATTTCAAATTCGTGAGCTTCTGAGATATTTTGGAGTCTCCATTTCTAAGACTAGCTCTTTATGTGTTAATTATTGACTAGTTTTGTTGTATTTGACATTAGAAGATTCCTATGATCCCAAATTAGAATATATCAGTTTTTTCAGGTCCTTAACACCTCACTGAATATATTCCAAGCCTTAAAAATACAATTTGTGACCCTCTTAGCATGTTTGTAAAATCTTGAAAGATAACTAGTTGAGTTGTCTGAAAAAACTGGTCGTGCTAGTTTGATCCCCAAATCGATCCCAATTGTCCCTAAAACTCTAGATAGAAACGATTATAATATAAGGGATATAGTTTTAATATTATGGGGTTCCCAATGTCCTTGTATTATTTTCTATCCTCATTGATGTTCGAAACATAAATGGACCCATAACATTGTGCATAGGATTCTTGATATTATCCATATCAGTGGCTATCTTTATATGGATTATGAATTGTTGTTAATATGATATGTTTTTGTATACCTATAATTAAATTTTTTCATAGATATATATTGATACTTTGTGAAGTGTGAGAATCCCACTTTGTATTAAAAGTGATTCAGGCAATTCTAGTTCCATTTCTAGCACCTAGTTTTGTTTGTTTTATGACTTAGACCTGGAGATGGATCTTGTGCTTGTGTTAGTGTACCTAAATATACCTTAGGTACATTATATTGGTATCATATAAATTTCCTCTACTCCTACTAGTGGTCGAACAAGACTTTGAACAGTATGAAGAAGAAATCCTCTATGTTGATGGAGGCCTACTAAGATTTGAGGATGATGAATCCTATCATCAATCATATAGAGAAGATATCACGTCTTATCTTCATATGGTTAATAAATACTTGAAAATTTTGATAGAAGTATGTGAATACATGCCCGATGCTACCAGGCGTATTTGGCATTGGGAAAGGATATTTGTGTAGCCATTTATTTAAAGGAATATACCTATTACAACTATGGATTTTGTCCCAAATATGTGGACTAGTAAATTTAACATTGAAGAGAAATAATCCAATTTGTTCCACCTCATTTAGAAGAAAATAAGAACAATAAATCACCAAAGGTGAAGCTCTATCAGAGTCCTCTACAAATTCAAGCATTTTGGGGTTCTTTGGTTTCTCTTCAAGAAGAGTCTCCATAAGTGATGATACAGTACCATTCAAGATGGAGAAACCTAAATTTTATTGAAATGATATGATCGGGAATATATTTATTGTTCCCCATTACTCCCATAATAATATGAAGAGGATCCATGTGCAACTGAATACCTAGCAGCTCAACATATGGTTGTTGACAGTACGGGAGGTAAAATCACTTCTAGTTTCTTTGTGAGTGATCTTAGAATCATTACAAAGTAGGAGGATGTTTTTAATGGGGTAAGGAATCTAATAATATCCAAAATAAGAACATATATCAGATCTGAAATCACAATTTTAACTTCATAATGATGTAGAAAACAAGCCCACACCATTTGGGTGTGAACTAGAGAAATTAGAGGAAGAACTCATGAAAGGGGATGAACATATTTCAGATCTCTGTGTTCCCTTGTGTCACAATGAGGGAATTTTTTCATGAGTGTCTAGATAAATCCCACTATCATCTTTTAGTAGAGCCATGAACCACCCAGTATTACAGGTGGGAAAACAAAAATATAGTTTCATGAAGAGGAGCGCAAGTCAATACAAGGTATTTGCAATAAAAGAGAAGAAGAACAAGGATCAGCCCCTCGGGGAAAACAAAAATATAGTTTAATGAAGAGGAGTGCAAGTCAATACAAGGTATTTGCAATAAAAGAGAAGAAGAACAAGGATAATCCCCTCAGTCACCACCTGAGCTTCATCATGAAGTTAATCCAAATAAAGAAGAAGAGTTTTTTTTCCTCAAGATCCTCACTCATTTACATGGCCTTTGAAGATGAGTGAAAGGAGGATTCGTGGGGCCTTAAGCATTCTGCATGACACTAAATAATTAGTGTCAAATTCTTGTTGGAGAGTTTCCTCGATGGAAGAATCATATTTTATTGAAGATTTGGAAACCCTTCAAAAATAAATGAAAAATATCAAGGGCAACTTCTTGCATTTTCTTTTGGATAGAGATCATTTGATGGAGCTTGTGAAGATGTATCATGGTTCATATTTGAGGGAGGTAGAAGAAATAAACAAGCTAACTAGTGAGTTGGAATCCACCCAAGATTCTTTGAAGAGTGCTCTTAGTGCACTTCAAGATTCTGCGCATCATAATGAGTAGCTTCATGGGAAGTTTCAAGATACATCCTCCACCTCCTGCATTCTAGACAATCATTTTCATATGGATGATTTCATTTGTGAACCAGAGGAGGAACTTCATGTGATGGTGGCACATGAATCACATTCAGTTCTGCATGTCCTTGAAGAGTTTGAAGTCAATGAAGAAGAATGCCAAGCATCTATACATTATCAAAGAGGTTATGAGTTGCCTCTAGGAGGTTGTTGCACAATTTTGGAGGAGGTACCTGATCTCATTGTAGTTGATCCATCCATAAGACTAATGGAGGGTTATTGTAAAAGGTTGGTTCATTGTTCATCATCTCACATACATATGGAAACCATGAAATATATATAGGAATATTTTGTAAGGGGATACTTTCTCTTGGTTATAGATGAGGAACGAGAGACTCCACCGTATTCCGTTGATGACTTGGTGATTAAAACCTAGGGTTTGAAGAGAGCAATAGTCCCTTAATAGTTTGTTGAGAAGCAACAAAGGCATCTATATCATTTCTCCATCATGCATAGTGATGCATGGTATGTCCTCTTGATTCATTTGAGTGGAACCATAGATAAAAATTTGAGCTATTTAGCTAGAGTAAACCCTGCACATGGAGAAGCTACATGCTTCCCATTTGGATAAGTAAGTTGGAGTTTGGATTCCTCCACTGGCTATGTGAGTGTAGACATGTTGGAAATGAGCATCCCCAAAGTTGATTTTTCTTATTGCATCAATGGAAAGGGGTACGGTTCATCACACAAATTTTAGGAGCAGTTGGGGCGTCCATGGATCCTAGATGATGCCTGGAGTACATGGGATTGTATCCTATTTCAAATAGATGGAAATGATGCGAGTCTCAGTGTTGGTTTACATAAGAAGCATATGGATTTTCATGCTAGATTGGAGAGACTCACATATATTTGGTTTTAGAATATATAATATAGACTATGGGATCCTGGTATTGTTTGGTGTGGATGTCTTAAATACTCTACATATCTCATATTCATTTGGGACCCAGGAATCCTTCTTAGTTTCAGCTTCACTGGCTGGAAGAACTGTGCAGTAGTATTGGGGACAAAGACACATCTCAAGAAGAATGAGGTGCATAAGGGTAAGTCTTCTCCCAAATTTTATTTCCACTCTAGACATCACTATCATATTCTCTTGGAGGAAAACGTTTGGAAAGAAACATTCCTTTACTATCATTATGATCATTTCATATTTGCATGCATGAAAATTTTCCTAGCTAGCGCACCTATGGTTCCACCCTATTTCATGAGCAGAGCATACGCCAAGTAATTTGGTGAGTTTGCATTTTCTTCCTTAAGTAGCATTGTGATGCATTATAGGATGTTGGGGAGTCTTTGTCTCAATTTTGGTAGTTGCAGTGTACTTTGGGGTAGGACAGTCATCGTATGATAGTTTGCTTGAATGTAAAGTTGGACAGATTGATATCCTGCTTAAAAAAATCAAGATGGGTGCCTACATAAAGAGTAAATTTAATTAACTGTGTTTGGGTATTTTCCCAGGTTATGCCTAAGCTTAGTAGATCCATTGTGTGCAATTCACTTATAGAGGATCTCTCTGTTTGAAGGAAAATATGGTTGTTCAATTTAGGAGAGGACTTTCTTGTTGGGATGAGAACTAAGGAAAGGTTCTCAAATAAATGAAGGAAGTGGTTATTTTTTTCCCATGACTTGTCCCCTGAATTTTTATTCATCAGTGTGCTTAAATATAATGCTCTAGAAAAACATGCACTGGAATATTGAAGCAACATGTTGAAGGGAGTGCTTATGTTCATCATGCAACTTTTCATTTGCTTGGGGAAAAGAAAATTTGGGGAGGGAGGACTGTAATGTCTCTTTCATATGGTCTCCATTATACTATGCTACTCATATAACCCCTAGTGTTTCTAGACTATAAGGGGGGTAATTTTGGTTAATAATAATGTCATTGTATGCCACTTTAAACTTAGGATTACAGTGCACAAAGCAGGGAAGTGTAGAAAAGCATGACAAGATGAAAAGTAGGAAACATCAAAAAAGCAAGGATGGCATAGTTTCTAAAAGAAAAAAACAGCATGCCAGTTATGAAAAGTGGGAAACAACAAGAAATCAAGGAGGGTGAATTTGCTAAAGGAAGAAAAGATAGTCATTGGAAAAGTAGGAAAGCAAGGAAGAGGAAAGTAGGAAGCTTCATCCTCATTAAATGAGGGTGCATGGATGAGATAGGGACCATAAGCCATGACTTCAATATTTCCTAAGAATATATTTAATCTTATAAAAGAATGGGAGTGCACAGTTATCACATCTTTTGGTTATTTTGTTTCTTGTCTTGAGAGCTTTGCTTCTTAGAGGTTGAGTGATGTGCCACAACTAAGCTTTGGGTGATGTGCCACTTAGAGAATGTGTTCCATCCATATTCATAATTTTAGTGCATCCATGAAAGTTTATTTTCAGGTCTGATGCATCCCACATATTGAAGGATTTGAGCCTCTAAGATTGATGCTAAGAACTGTGCAACTTACGGTGGATCCAAGAGGTATTTTCAACTAGGTAGAGAGGAGTAGAATGGTTGTTCCCTTCCGTGAGAAAGATAATCTGTTATAATGATTCATCTAATAAAACTAGTGATAATAATGCATACTTGGGTATGATACAACATTCCAACCCCTTCTAACCTTCTCTTACTAAAGGATTCTCGTCCCGTGTGGTAAGAATACTAGAGTTGAATTTCTCTGTAATTGGGGGAATCATATACATTGTTAATTGCTGATATAAATCAGACTTGAATGATTTATTATGTCCTATGTAATGTGTATGATCTATTACACATGTTTTATTTCAAATTCATGAGATTCTGAGATAGTCTGGAGTCTCCATTTCCAATACTATCTCTTTATGTATTAATTATTGACTAGTTTTGTTGTATTTGACATTAGAAGCTCCTTATGAGCCTAAATTTGGATATATTAGTTGTTGAAGGTTATTAACACCTGAATAAATATATTTCAATAATTAAAACCATAATTCGTGACCCTCTGAGCAGGTTTGTAAAATCCTAAAAGATAACTAGTTGAGTTGTACGAAAAACTAGTTTTGCTAGCTTGACCCCCAAATTGAGCGTACCTAAACCTATGGATTCGAACCTTGATAATATCAGGGATATATTTTTCATATTATGGGGTTCCTATAATCCTTGGATTAGACTTTACCCTTGCTGATTTTTTAAGCATAAATTTTTCCAATACATTTTGCATCGGATTCTTGAGATTATGCATCTCGGTGGCTATCTTTCTATGGATTTTGAATTAGTGTGCATCTGATATGTTTATGCAAACCTGTAATTAAATTTTTCAGAGCTATATCCTAATCCTTTGTGAAGTGTGAGAATACCCATTATGCATTAAAAGTGATTCATACGATTCTAGTCCATTTCTAGCACCTAGCTTTGTTTTTTTTATGAATTGGAGCTTGAGCTGGATATTGTTCTTGAAGATAATGCTCAGGAAGAATATGGACTTGAATATTGAAGAATAATGTTGGAGGAAGTGCTTATGTTCATCATGTATCTTTTCATTTGCTTGAGGAAATGAAATTCTTGGGAGGGAGGGATATAGTGTCCCTTCCATATGGTCTTCATAATACTATGATACTCATATAACTCCTCATGTTTCTAGCCTAAAGAGGGGTAATTTTGATTAATAATGATGTCATTGTATGCCACTTTAAACTTAGGATCACAAATATTTCATGTTAAATCATTATATATTATAATTATATTTAATTTTGTACCCTAGTGGATGTGTTAGGAGGATAAGGTGGTGCGTGAGGCTAGTGAACCCAATAATTTTCCATACTAAAAGGTAACTATGATAAAGTCAAGGGAGAACATCTATAAAGATAAAAATAAGATAGAAATAACCACAAAAGTAGTTAGCCTGTGTTGACGGGCGTATTTGACTAAGCCCGCAACGGGGGAAACGACCCAGTCCGGGATCCTTAGAACAGGTTCCAAGCTGTTTTAAGTATTCGCTCCCGACAGGTTTAAAGGCTCTA
>LPNX010082511.1:21625-43737 GCA_001517045.1 Pseudotsuga menziesii | reverse complement strand
GGATCTACTTCAACCGTCCGGAATAAGGTACGAGGTTCGATCCTTTAGTGTTAGATTGTTTATTTCTATTGCATATTGGAGAAGATTGATTTCTGGAGTATAGCTGTCTGTTGTGGTACCCCAAGCCATAGGAATTTCTCTCCGTAACATTGTTACACTCAGAACACCTTGATGAACAGCGTAGAGATGCGCTGATCGCGAACCAGGCTCACAAAAATAGGGTTAAATCTCAATACGATAAATCGGTTAAGCCTAGGATTTTCTCTGAAGGGGAACTTGTCTTTCTCTGGGACCAAGATAAAGAACCCCTGGGGGTAGGTAAGTTCAAGGCCATGTGGTTAGGACCCTATGTCGTGTCTAAAGTTTTGAGTAAAGGCGCATATGAATTAATGGATTATGATGGGAATAAGCTGCCCAAGCCTAGAAATGGGCTCTACCTGAAGAAGTACTACGCTTAGGCCTAGCACTTTTTCTTGTATATTAGTGTATGTATTTTATGTACATTAGGTTGTCAGTTTTGTTTTTTATACTATCTGTTGGTTGTTGCAGATGTCTTCCGAGATTTATGTAGGTTTTGCTAATGGCGCTAGCCGTCATACTTGTAACCTGTCTTCGGCAGCATGGGTTATCTATTCTCCCACAGGACAGCTTGTTGCCGCGGGAGGCGCTTGCTTAGGTCCTGCCTCTAATAATGTTGCTGAATATAGGGCGGTTATTGAGATTTTATGGGACGTGTTGTCATGTGGTATTACCCAGCTTGAGGTCCGTTTGGATTCCCAATTGGTTGTTTCCCAGCTCAATCGAGCTTACCCGGTACGAAACTCTACATTGTTTACGTCAGTTCATGAGAATTCGTTCATTGGAAAGACATTTTGAAGTTATTACTTTTAATCACATTCCAAGAAACCAAAATTCAGTATCTGATGCATATGCTAATTACATTTTAGACTAGCATCTCACACACATTCAATAAAATTATACAGCAAACACATAAAAAACATTTGTAAATATACTGACAACCAAACACAATATATATATATATATATGTAAATATCTGTTCATACAATAGATAGGTCGAGTCTAATCCGTAGATCCCAAAATATCCAAAATATACAAAAATATGGATCGTAGTCCATCAAAATGCCCTAAAACTAAGCCTGTCCGCCATGACCACTAGGACCTGGCCGGTCCCCGTGATCTCTGCGCCCCCTGGCCTCCTCAGCCTCCTCGGCTGCAGCTGCCTTGACCGCATCCCTGTAGACCACTACTGCCCTAGCTACCCGTCTGAAAAGACGTAGCCAAGCTGGGGGCACCCCAACGACGAACTCCTGCATGGTTGCAGGGAGATGCTCTATCCGTATGGTGGGTACCCGCTCGGTAAGCCTAGTCAGCTTCGCCTCGAGTATCTGGATCAGCCCAGGATCTCCTCCTGCCACAGGACGTACGAAGGTACGTGGGTGCCCTGCAGGGCGGACCGGTCCAATATCTGCATTTTGACATATGAGTAGGGTCAGACTTGTGCATATGTATATATCATACTATTGAAAAAATTTATAAAAATTTAATAATAATAAAAATTAAAAAGACTTACCCATCTCTCCCCATGCTCCTCCTGGAGGGAGGACTAGGTCTGGATCACCTCAGAAATCTAATCCGGAATATGGGAACTGCTCCAATGCGGGCACCTGACGTTCCCACCATGTGTAGAAATCATCGTCATACATACTATGTACTACATCTCCTCCTCCGTGACGGAGGAAGATGTCACCCCACCTGCTCAGCCTCGGCTGACGTGGATGTCTGACCTCTAAGGGTATCGCAGGGCTCATAGCCGGCACCCTCTCAAAGAAGAATGCAACCAATATGCTAGCATACCCGAAGTTCTTCCGTCTCCCTCTCCTGCATTCGGATAATTGCCTCTTCATAAGAGGGGCAATTCCCGAGCACCAGTCATATAGGGTGCCTCTGAAACAATCAACTTCCACTCTCATCTGAGTCCTGGTGGCATGATGTAGTCCTGATGCCCCTGAAAGTCTAACCACAGTACTGGTCAACACCTGTAATGTAAATTCATGTATGTCTGCGATGTGAATGCTACTGCCCTTCTTCTGTGTCCCTGGTCTGCAGAATACGTCAACATAATTCTGAACACTCAGAGGGTCACCACTCCTGCCAGTGCCCTCTAAGTTCACCGGGGCTCCCCGATGTGATAATCCAGTAATAAAATAGATATCCTGAGTGGTAATCTCCAAAGTCTCACCCTCAATATTAAACATCCCAAGGTCATGATCCCAGTAGTTAACCAATAACTCTAGTATGCGGACATTGGCCCGCATTGGTGATGTGCAAAAGAACTTATACAACCCACTATTCCGTAAAGCTTGAATGGTAGGCGGGCTTTGGAATGCCGCTTGATCCATCATCTCGTGTTCTCGTTCCCTCCACTCCAGCACCATGATGTCCTGACAAAAAACACACAGTTTAATTCAGTAATTCATCATCAAAATTCAAAAATTTGAACCATTTTCAAAGCATTTATCCTTAGCACAGTATGCGCGACTGTCCATTGGGACAGGTCGCGCATCATGCACGGCTTCCTTATGCAGCAACCCGCGCATGAAATGCGTATGCATGACTTTCATGCATGGCAACCCGTGCATGCATTCTACCATCTTTTAAATTGATGAATAAAATTGAATTAACCTTCAAATTAAAAATTTGTTTGGATGAAATTAAAGAGCACTGGGTGTAGATTTACCTGCAACTGACGGATCTGAATTTCACTGGTCCAATTGTCCACAACGAGCGATCAAAGATAGAGGGTAAAATGCTCCCTTTTGGCTAAAAAAGTGAAATGGTATGAAATGTTTCAATTTTCAAACTATTAATAGAAATAAGATTTTGTAAAGTGGGTCTTTTTCTATAGTTTGAAGTGCTAATTGACTAATACCATCACTTTTGTGCCTTGGAACAGGTTTACTTATTATTTCAAAGTGTTGATGCTTCTATAGGGTGGTTTTTGCTATTTCCAAAATATGTTGGCAACTTATCATCCACATTAACCTTAGTATACAACATTTTGCCACGGACTATGGTATTTTAAGCCATTAGTCCCTTGTCTCTACCATTGTTCTTCTGTGGCTAGGATCCCTATTTCATGAGTATCATCCTTATATGCCATTGCCAGCCTTTGATACTCATTTCCGTCACTATTTCAGGCCCAGGGGTTTCCTCATAGCTATTTTTCATGCCAAATAGAGCTTCCTATGAATCTCTCTTTACAAGCTATCCCGTTATAGGACTCCCCACCTTATGGAGTTTCTTTAGGCCCAGGTCTGACTCCTTAAAAATAGACTTGACTGCCGAGTTATCTCGTCCGTTCAAGCTCGTTAAGAGTATGTGAACGGGCATTCGCATGGTGGTAGGTTATCTCTTTCTCGGCCCATGCAGAATAGTACGAGAAAGGATCACTCTCTTTTCTTCGGAATCGAGAAGAGTATTCTCAGGTATAGGTTTATCACTTTTCCGGACCTGAGGGACTAAATTTACGGAAAAGGAACACCCGGTTTGAGCTTACTTTTTATTTTTCGTGCTCTGGACCCAAACATGAAAAAGATTCTGAGTGTACTTTGTGTCTTTGTCGTGCTCGTTAAACACTAAAGAACAAAGCAACGAGTTTATTGTTGTAAGCCCCATTTCTCGTAACCAAATGGATCTTTCCGAGTAATCTTGCTTTCCTTCACACTCGTAAAACTCAATCTATTTATGCTGTTATGGAAGGAGTGTTGGGTAGGTGGTAATTTAACCTTTTTCGGACCTCCCTGACTAAGTACGAAAAAGGTTCACCTTTTCTTCTTCGGAAGTTAAGAGAGTTCTTTTGAGGTTTGTTTTATACTTTTTCGGCCTTAAGAGACTAAATTGGACGAAAAAGGACCCCTCTGGAGTCTTCTTAAGCATTTTCAGACTCTCTAAATATGAAAGCACCAAGCGAGCATGTACTAGTTCGGGCTCATTAAATCCACGGATCCGTGTATCAAGCATTATTTTCCCGTCTCTTCAAGCTTGTTAAAAAATGAAGAGGGAACCGAGTTGGCCTTCCTGGACTCGTTAAAACTTAATAGGGAAGGAAAGGAAGAAGTTTTCTCTTGTTTTCAGTAATGGCAGCATGTCATCCTTGAACATAGCACTCTTTGCTTTCCGATATCCATGTTTCAGTGTACATCTGTGTTCAGCTATCACTTCGAGTTTTCTGACTCCTCCTCTTGTCCATTATACCTGGGGAATCTGATCATGTCTCCTACATGACAGATAAGTCTAGGTGTCCTATCTATCTGTTATACGCTGCCTTGGGTCATCTCTGTGTTGTGCTCACTGTTCAAGGATTCTTCCCACAGTCTGTTTTATAGCCTGATTCCATCACTGTTATATCTGTTATCCTTTTACTTGTGTCTACCTTCTTTTGCCCAGTTCCTAGTCACTCTTGTGATCCATTGGAGGATCTATTGCCTTCACTATCACAGTATGGTTCAGTTTCAGCATGTCTTGATGATGAAGACCTAGAGTTTGATGGTAGTACCTCTGGATTCACTTTCATCATTGGTGAACTCCTTTGCTTCAGTTGTCAATTATCATCTATTGATTGACAAACTGTTGAATCCTCTCCATGTTCGACTTTAGCTTACCCTTATTCACATGGCTTGGATTGTACTTGGTTCTTTGGGATCTTGTATGAAGACCTTAGTTCCTCACTTATGAACTAAGTTGCGCAAGACTATGTTCTATTTCTATATCCAGCTTCCAGATCTTTGAAGACTCGTCATTGTTATATTGTGGCTTTGATCCACCTTTGTACATATGTGGTTTTACCCGTATTATATGATGTACTCTCATCTTGTAAAGGAGCTAGTGTTCCAGTAAATTGAACATAGCATCCTCAGATATAGCTTTGTATATGACATTATTATGTATTGGTTTCAGGTACTCCTTCTACTCCACTAGACTTCTGAGTTTCTCCAAAGTTCGTATTATAATGTATTTCGGCCATCGTTCCCCTATGACCTCACACATTAGGGGGCATCTATTATACAGCTGATTGGCACCTCTCTGTCCGAGTGCTGACATCCCTCAGGTCGGCACACAAAAGGACATTTATGGATTGAGGTTTGCCTAGTTTCATTATACCTTGGTTGATGATGAAATACATTTCCTATATGCCCAGCTGGTTACTTTGCTATTTTGAGATTTTGAGTGCATGCACGACTATCTCTATTGGCATCTCGCGCATATGCGTGAGTATTATGTTCAGCAGGTCGCACATACATCTATGCGCGGGTTACAATTGTATAGAGTCGCGCATCATGCGCGGGTTACTTTACTACAGACCCGCGCATGGTTTCCTCAAAATTAGTTTTTAAAAACACGAGTTAATGGGAGATTAGTTATTCCATTTACCTTAATCCCATTAACTGCTATAACCTCCCTAACCTTCGAGAACTGCCTCATTTCATCCATATAAATAGAGGCCTTGGGGAGGGTGTTGGAGATTCATACTTGGAGAGCAAAGTTATGCTGGTGGATTTTCTACAGAATCTTTGGAGCAGAGAAACTCAGAGTCCTTTGGTGACAAAGGAGTCCCTTGTTCAGACATTGGGTTGTAACCTAAACTCCCTCTATTATTGTTAATAAAGCAGATTACTTCTTCCATATTGTGTTTCATGTGTTGTGGCTTGGTAAATGTTTATATTTCATTATAATATGTGATTTGCCTAGCCTGCATCTTTATATATGAATCATACTGTATATTGGAAGAATCTTTGTTAACAGGTTGAAGGAGGAACTATCGTGGAGATTGTAGAAGTGAAGCAAAGAGGAAGAAGTTAGCTTGGATCAACCTTCGTTTATTACAAGTAAGTTCCTGCTACTTCCCTATTTCCTATTTGTTCTTTTATAATCAAATTGTCTACAAGTGTTAGAGTATGTTGGTAACCCCCAGACCTAGGTTATTAGGTGAATTATCCATTACAACAAGTAAGTTTGTTAAGTTTCCAGGGAAGTTCAAGATGCATTGGTTGGGGCCATATCAGATTCAGCAAGTTACCACAGGAGGGGCCGTTCAGCTCAGTAAACTGAATGGGGAGCTTGTTCCTACCTTGATTAATGGCAGTAGACCTAATATTTATAGTGATAGCCACTCCACCTCCCAGCCCTAACTCAGACAGTTTATGTGAGTGCAGATGTCCAGTGTAGTTGAAAGGAGGCATCGCACCGATAACTAGTCTATACACACACAAAAAAGAAAGAAGGGTTCTAAGTATGAGGAATCGCATCAGAAAAGTTTATTTTGTGGAAGTCATAGGATGATTGCAGAGTTGTTGAATGTTGCAGAGTTCATGTCAACACTTTGGTTCAGGACGATGCGGTGTGTCATCGCAGCGATGCGATGTTCCCCATGCCACGTGGATGACTTTGAAAAGGGACAGAAGGCCAGTCACTTCGCCTTCTGACAAGCAGTTAATGTAAATATGACCAGTATACGTTGCCCTAGATTTGGAAATAGTATAGTAATTTTCCCAGATTTGGTAAATCTTGGTCTAGATTGCCGCTGCCTGCACACAACTTTCGAGGAAAATTTGATCAGATTTTAGCAATTAATGAGGATCAGGACGACGAATGTTGTCTTATCCATGCAATAAATGTCACCAACAAGTCTATTCTAAATGACCGTTGCCTTAGATATTATCACCTTCATTATAAATACACAGATCATTCACACAGAAGGGTTACTTTTACGATTTTCGAGAGCTATAGAGAAATTTGAAGAGTTTTCCCTGTGCAGAGATACTCCAATTATAGAGTGCTAGTTTTCCCGAATTTCGTAGCCATTACTAGTCCAGAGTATTGCACCGAGTGGTGTATGTCTGAGGAGGAACCTTTAGATGACATTATGCGATGATTCCAGCGTGGTGGCCTCGTGTCTGCTGTGACGACGCCACCCAAGGTTGTGAAATTAGGTGCACCACAGGTCAGACAGATGTCAAGGATGAGGAGTCAAGCGCAGGATGTAGAAGATGGAATCAAAGACTCCACTGAAGATAAGAAAATAGAGCAGAAGAATGATGAGAAGAAATCTACAGCCAGGAAGAAATTAAAAATGAGAAAAAGAAGGCAACGGGAGAATGAAGATGACCTATCTCATCACCTAAGAGAAGAACAAGATATTACAGAGGCAAAGACACGAAAATATGGAGATCATATGCAGCGTGAACACCCAGAGCGCTTTGTCGAGAAGAAAAGTGAAAGGGTAAAACAAACCAAACAAGAAGAACTTCAGCATGCAGACAAAGGCTTGTTCTCGGAATGGAATTCATGGTTTGTATAGTTTTCGTATGAAAGGATCCCAATTGCATGAAATGTTTGAGAAGGCTGGAAGATACAGATTTATATTTTCCTGGTGATACGAGTTCTAACCCAGATAAAGAGGAAAGGATATCTGTGGAAGGCTTCTCAAAAGATCAAGATCCTTAAGGGAGCTGCTAATCTATGAAAAGATAAGAGAGACCTATGAACTAAGTTTACGGAAGACGATGCCAAAGATGATAGAAAGCAAAAAGAAGCAAGAGTGAACTTGATAGCACAGAGGACCCCATGACTACTGAAGTTATGCTTGAAGTGGCACAAGAGTGTGTCAAAGATATGGATAAAGAAGTCGCAGTACTCAGGGAGAAATTCACAAGGACTTTGTAGGAGTCCAAGGAGAAGCTACAGCAGGAGAAGCCAGCTGTTAGTGGCTCGAGGATGAGCCACAAGTAAGTGTTAGGGGACTGTTGGAGTAGGGCCCCAAAGCTACAGGAAAAGCTGCTATATCGAGACAAGAAGGTCAAAGGAAATAGTACCTGAAGCGGCCGAGAAGAGAGAGCTCAACCACTACACTTAAGGCAGTGGCCGAGAAGAGAGATCTCAACCACTGCACTTAAGGCAGCGACGAAGACAGGAGGGCTCAGCTACCCTCATAAATGGAAAAGGAGCAATAGGATGAGGTATTGAAGACAAAGGACAGAAGGGGAGCGACCAAGGAAGCGGCGCCCATACCCACGACCAGCTCCGGGAAGCGTGGAAGACTGCAGAAAGCTGTGGTGTGACGAAAAGTGGTAGTTCAAAGTACAGATAGGTCGACTGTCATAGTTAGGGTTTTTGGGTTACTGTTGGGAAAGGCCGACAGTGTTGTAACAGCGTGAGACCTTCGGGCCACCTATATAAGAATGTAATTTGTATTATGTAAGGTTAGACATCTAGATATTCAGATAGTTAGATAGCAAGCTAGCTAAGTGTCTCTAGTGTCTCAGTATTAGAAGAGTTGAGCTCTGGTTCTGTATTAAACCTATAGTTATCTTACTGTAACCAGTAGCTAGCTCCTTGAGTATGAATGTAACAATCCGTAGGGATTGAGAGGGAGAGAGAGGAAGAGTATATTGTAAGAGGAAGCAATATATAAGGAGAAGATATCTAAGAGAGAAGGGCTCCCGGCTGTGTGCGCGGAGTTTCCCAGAAGATCTCAAGTTGCATAAGAGGTTGCAGCGGAACTGTGTGTACTCGCTCAAGATATAATAAAACACAGTTCCTGTGGATGTAAATCCCCCCCCTGGAAGTGAACCATGTAAAATCCGTGTGTTGTGCGACTGTTTCATGTGATTGTGCTTTACTTATGTGCTATCTGTTATCTGTTACATGAATGTTGTATATCAGTTAGTGAATGTATGTATGCTATCTTCCAGTTACAGTAACATGGAGGGTTAGGTGTGAGTTGAATGTATCAAGTGTCCTGTATATGAGTTATCAGTTCTTGATTCATGACAGTTAACAGTTACTGTGTTAAGTGATTCCTGTGTATTTAGTTCAGCAAGTTGAGCACAAGTGATGTTAAGTGTGTTACTGTAGAAGCTTAAGTGAAGATTGTTTAACACCTTAATGAGAGATTGCTGAGCTATTATACCCGGAGAGAAAACCCTTAGACCTTGCAAGTTGTTGAGCATATTAGGTATTTCCATAGGGGATATCGTAGTGTAGAAAGGTGATATTGCACTGTCGGAGGAGCTGCGGCGTGAGATACCGCAGGCTAAGGGTTGAGCGGAAGAGAAGGTTTGCGCATCGGCTTAAAAGCTGCGATGCGATAGGACTCAATCCATAACAGAGCCAGCTAAGAAGAGAGAAATAGCACCTCATAGAGAGATTCCACTGGGTAAGAAGATACAAGCGGCACTAGGATGCTATAGAACCCGATTAAGGACACTTGAGTCTTTAGCCACCCCATCCAAGATAACTTCAGGTGAGACTTCAGGTCGTTCTGCGGTCTGTCACCGAAAGGGCCAGTGAGCTAGGGGTTTTGTTGGTACAATACAGTAAACCCAATTCTACCCATTCAATGTCCAACAACGGGACGCAGGAATGTGGGAATGTGGGATGCGGGATGAGGGACTGAAATTGTAATGTCCCCAGTTTTGACCCCATTTGCATGATGTATATATTGTAATAAATCTTGGTGAGGAGCTCAAGGCAAAAGCCCCACCATCGATTTGGTTGTGTATGTTTCGGCAATGGGGAATAATTGCCGATGGTATGTCGTGCTATCCGGCACATTTTAATTAGGCATCATGTAAATCCGCACATCAAATAAACTAAAACCACAACCAGCTACGGCAGTGCAATGTTGAATGAAAAGGGCATGGTTCCAAAGGATAAGGGGTGGGGGATTTCAAACCTTGGTTATGGGGGAAAAACCCATGTTTTGTCACCTTGTTGATTTTCCATCTTCCCTTGTTAACCTCTTTAATGCTTTAGCTGGTGGTTGGGGAAGTTATTGCTGAAGTGGTGGTGGTTGTGGCAAGCTGTCAGCCTTACCCACTTGCTCACTCCACCCACTTCTGCCCATTCTTCTCCCTCACGCACTCATCCCTGGTCAGTTCACTCTCACCACGATTTTTGGGTCTGTTGGCTCCTCACGCACAGGCCCTGGGTGATTTTGGTCTCATGCAGGCATTTTCTTCCTCTCCACGAGTTGCTAAACTCTTAGGCACTTGCAATTCACGTCCTCCTGACTGCTGTGCATTCTCACGCAGAGAATTTCCCTCCCGTTTCTCATTTTCGCGCACAGGAATTTCCTGGGTTTTACCCACGTCGTTTTCCTCTGCGGATTGGTGAATGGAGTGGCTGAATCCTTTCCCCATGGGTCGGATTGTGGGTTCTGCGTTGATTATTACCCATGCCCAAGCTGGGAGTCTGTAAATTCATTTCCAGCGTGGTCTGTGTGAGTCTTTCTGTGGCTCAATTGCCTTGGACGAACTGTTGATTTCACCCATGTTGTGGGGGCTGTGGTGCTCAAATTCGTTTTGGGCCACTGTGGATTCCCAATATGTCGGCTGAGTTTCCCCTGTTTTGGACTGTGCATAGTTGCCATCGTTTTCAATGTGAAATTGGGTTGTTGTTGTTACCCTGGTTTGGGTGTTGTTGCTGAGTTGTTTTGGCCACGATAGGGCCAAGAACAACTCCGTATTGCCCTATTTAAGCTGTGACAGCTAAGTAATTGCCTGAGTGCAATGGTTAGTCTTCGGACTGTACTGGCTTGGCTTGTCTGTTGAAAGCCTGTGAAACCCAGCTGCATTGGTTGCTGTTTGTGCCCCTTGGCTATGTATAAGCCTGCAATTGACCTTATTCCGGAGGAATCATGCCCAGCTCGGGGGTGGCAGCGTTGCTGAGAGACTGATGAGCACGCTGGCCTATGGTTGGGTGGAACGTTACAGCGACGTAGCTGGTTGCGGGTGAATTCCTCATCAAAAGATAAGTGCTGCTGTTTTCTGCATCTCTGTAATTTATATTGATGTTAAATGCTGGAATGTATATGTGTTTGCTTTCGCTGATTGTTGAAGGACTGTGCATCCTTGTATGATAAATTATGCATCTGTGTATGCTTTTAAGTTTTAATTCAGCATTTGATTTTTGTCAATGTTCGTGGGGCGATTTTCCCAGTTGCGTTTGATGTGTTCGTCACGTCCTCTTCGCCAGTTGAGGGACGGGGACATGACAGAAATTTTCATATTTCCCTAATTCCACAGATTCAAGTTTTCCGCACTATTGATTCAAATGATACGATCCTTAATTTGAAGTTTATAATGGTTTGATTTTGCATTTCCCAATCAATCACCAGTAGTGCAGGATATGGGTTAGTGTCATCTATTATATTGATGACCTCGAAGTCTGCAAAAGTTCGCAATCCTTAAATATCCACTTGGAGTTGACTTATCCTACCAATGGGTAGGAGCTTTGCCTAATTAGAAAGCCTTAATTGAATTGGGGACCATTCTAGGGGTGGCTTGCCAATTATTTCCCATGTCTAGCGCCTTAAAATGTTAACATCAGATCTGAGGTCGAGGATGATATAGTCCATGTCATAATAACCTATTTACGTGGAAATCATGAATTTGCGTCCCATTTTGAAATTTGTCATGACACTGTTAACCTTCCTTGCTGGAGGGTCTTCCTCCAAAAGTGTTTCGATAAGTGCTTCCAATTATGCAAGTGCATCCTTGTCCTGGATTAGTGTCAAACAACTTGACAGGAATAGTTTGAGATTACTAACCTTATCTGCACTCTTTCTTGTCGTCTGTTGTACGAATATCTTCTAGAATCTCTTAGGAATATATTTCACTTGGCTTGAGCTGGATGGTTGTTCCATTCCTATGAACTCTAGGCGTACATCCATGAATATGCGCTTTTTCTCTTGAACATCAAGTGGCACTTTCTTTTTCCTGGCAAGTTGTACCTGCGGTTGTGCTTGCATCGCAAGCTCTATCTACGTAGCTTGATATGCACCTGTCATGACACCTCCCCTTGTTACCACTTCTATAGTTGGATCTCATGCATTTGCGACTATCATCCATATGTTGGCATTGCAATTCATGTTGGGAGCATTCAGCGCAGGATTTGGTGTTGGGTTAGCTGCTCCAACAATCTAGGATTTCCATTGAGCGATAATTTTTGGACATTGATCCATAGTGCGCTATTGTTTGCAATATGAGAAAGTATTCGTAGGTTCACTTCATTATCTTGTATACTGTCCCTACACTCCATAATTGTAGCATACCACTAGCCCTCTTCCTTGGCAAAATCCTCCTCCTCCTCGGCCCCTATAATTGCCACCCCCCTCAACCGAGATTGTTGTGGTTGTGGCAGGTATTGCAGTTGCTAATACCACTGTTGATATGGGTTATATGGGGCTGTATTCTAAAACTTCAGTTCCATCTGAAATTGCTGCATAGGCTAGAACTGAGGCACAGCCTGAAACTGCTGCGTATGCTGAAATTGAATTGTAGTATGAAACTAAGCTTGTTCCTGTTCAATATTTATTTGCACCTTAGTCTTCATTGGATATGCATCTACCGTTTTCTCTCTTAGAAGTTGGTAGGCCCTACAATCATTTTCATTATGGCCTACAGATCTACAAAATTTACAATACAAACTAGCTGGGCCACATACCGTCTTCTATAGGAACATGCAATCAACATCATGGTGTCCTCTAGTTTGGCACATGTTGCACCAGGGTAGCCCCTGGGTATTCAATTGGTTCAGCACATCGGATGAGATTTAGTTCATGTAAGTCAAACAGTCATCCTTGGTATGTCCAATTGTCCAACATTGCATGCACCATAGGTCTTCCTACACCTCTTTTCCTCATTTTATGTCCCGGAGTTGAATCGTCAGATTAGCCAATTGTGACTGAATTTGTATCATTCCTGTGTCACCATATCCAATAGGTGAAGCCTCTAGCTTCATTGCTAATTCCAGTTCCTTGGTTTGCATTGCAATATTTTACTACATGAGTGGTCTGGTAATGTGTGGCAGTATCATAGCAATAAACCACTCTTTATGTTGCATGTCCAACATCTGGAAGCTTACTTTGGTCATCAATGTTTTGAAGCACTGGTCAAAGTACCCTACCATCTCTGCTGGAGCTTGTTTGATCTCCTTTATATCAGTTATACATTGGGACCCATATTGTGGCTTTCTGAATTCTGAGATCATCGCGCATCGAATCTCCTCAAGAGTCCTCTGCGGCTGCGCCAGGGGTACTACATAGTACTTCATGTACTAATCCAATGCATGACCCTACAGAGTCATAATCATTTGTGATTTTTAGATGTCATCATTGATAATGAGGTGGACCATCCATAGTGCCTCGTAGAGAAACCAGTGTTGTTTTGGATCCTCTGTTCCATTCCCACTGAATGTGGGTAGTCTAATGGCTTTCCCTACCATTAGGGTGGCATTGGGGTTATTCATTGGATTCACCAGATTTACTGGATTTACTGGGTTCAGTGATGGGATTCCTTACGCACTAGTCCCAACAATAGGACTACTAGTGTCCATAGGCTGTTCAGGTGGGTAACTTCTAGGTCTCACTTGAGGTGATGTTCTAGGAATGTTGTAGTCATGTACTATCCTTTGCATCTTTGTAGACTCTTCCAATTCTTCTCTCTCAGAAATCAAACTATACTCCTCCTCTTTGTCGCAGGACCCTTCATCTAGGTGCGACTCACATCCATGTTCCCCTTCTCTAGGCAGGCTATAAGCCCTCCTACCTCCTACCACCTTCCTCCTCTTCCTTGACTAGAACCTCCTTCTGCTTCTTAGGACTCGAGTGTCCAACTCATCTTCTAAACTTCATGGGAACATTTCTGCTTACTACCTTCCATATTACCCCTAAATTTTACACAGCATATCCCCTTCACAAACTGCGTGACTCAATCACCGAGTTGTAAAATACCCTTTTCATAAAGGATCATTTTAATCCATAGGTATATAGACATAAGGTACCTCCCCCAGGGTCCTTGGAAAAATTGTCTCTTTGCCTTGCTATATGAGGTTATTGCTTCAATAGAGAACTCAGTAGCATATCCTTCTAATATGCTATCTATTAACACTCTTTTTTTTAACAGTTGGTGTAAGGACCTGAAAGGAGTTTGGTGAGGGTTCCATTCCCCCAAACTTCATGTGAACACCCATTCAAAGAATAAAATGGTAGGTGTGCTGAAGGCATCGAGCAGGACTCGAAACCAAAGGCTGAGATTGATCGAAGGTGGATCACTGGCTCCCAACCATTTCATGTGAGCAGACACACTCAACCAAAGCCTCCTTTCTAGATTGTGAAATGTGTTAAAGGTTAGAAACATTCTACGGTCGAGATGAGGTCTGAGTCATATCTACGGTCTCAATCAATTTGGCAAGCCATACATGCACGGGTGAAAACCGTGATTTCAAATTGTGAAGGAGGGGTAACTGTCATGAATATCAATGGTCGCAATAGGATTGGAGAGAAATCTACGGCCATGGTTTATTTCACAGTATGGGCTAGCCCGATGAATATCAAAAGCTTATCATTGAAAAATACAGTGGGGCCCACTCAGATCTATGGATGCATGAAGAATTGGTTGCGATCAATAGTTGAAAACATGTCATGATCTTGAACTACCCGTGGTGCTCGAAGGAATGGAATGTGGATGGAGGAAATGAAATATTTCCTGAATCGGATGGTTGAGGTGGCTCCTAGGGTACGTGATTTCACATCCAGTGTGGAGATGATAGCGAAGGAGGCATTCATGCATGTAATATTCCCCCCATTGCAAATTGACCAATTCCTCTGACACCATTTGGGATAAGCCTGAGATGGAAGTCTTGTCCAATGATTTTAATTTCCCTGGTTCGTAAGTGTGGCATGTGGTTCACTTCGAAAGGAACGATGCAAAATATGGAGGTTTGATTCATTGAGATGACCGACTTGGAATTTACATGAGGCCGAGGGATGCAACAAATTGAAACAACTCGATTCCACCATCAAGGTAATTGAAAGGGAAAGAGATGGTCAAATCCACAGCCCTTAGAACCAGCCTGGCAGCCATGTGGGAGTGGCTTGGAATCTTATCCATACCAGATAATATGATTAAAACATCAGAAGAAAATATCACCACCCTAGCATCGCACATACCGCCAGCGTAGCTATTCTAAGGGTATAGCCCTTCCTAAGTCGTCTCTGCTCACACTATATAACACCATCTTCCGAAGATATTTGAGGCATGGAACTGTGTAGATGATAAGAGATATTTGATTGAATTTTGAAAAGTGTCGAAGTCTTTCATAAACAACCATGACTATTGGGTTCAAGAAATTAGTTCGATAAGGGGTACTCTTAGTAGGCAAACATGAATCTATGTTTTGGTTATCCACACTATAAAATCGCCAACCAATAGGGCACAACTGTGAAAGACCAAGGGGTATTCACCCTCTTCTACATAACCTGGTCTCGAGATGTGTAGTGCATGGGTTTTGACATCCCAACAATGTCCCTTTGACACTCCCGGCTACAGTCACGACCTTTGAAGTCCCAGCTCACATTGGTGGTAGAAATGTCAGGGAAAATGCTTGAACTGGGACCAAGAGGGCTTAGAGCCTTTGATGCCACCCCCAAGATCTCCACTTGGTTTTTTGGTTGTGGGCAAGGAGAAGGTCAAGCACACACTTGGCTGCATGGCTTGTGGGAAAACCCTCCTCGTAGGAGGAAGAGAGTAGTACAAGGATGATAAGCTTCTTAAGTCGTTTATCATCACCAAGTGCATGACCACCTTCTTCTTGGCTTCCTCCTATAACAATGTTACCCAATGAAGGAGGGGTCGGAAAAAGTAGTCAGGCAATGGAATGCCAGCTGGACAAGGAGACCCAAAATATGTTCGAAGCATCCTGTGGGGGAAATTAACCATCAGCATCACGTGGGAATCACTTTCACAAAGTAGGATGGTAGAGGCTCTATGCTGTTAGTCTGCTTCATCATGCGCCATATCTCCATGATGTTGTTTATATTTGTAAAACACGGCAATAGTCCACTCCCTGTACAATTAGCGCATGATATTGACTTGTAACACTTTTTTGTTCGGTAGTCTCATCATTAGAATAGTATAAATACACTCCCGATAGAGGGAGGAAGGAGTTTGTTGATTGGATTGGGAAACATTCTAGTGCTGAGGCTCTCCATTGTAAATAAGTTTGACACCTATGTTATGAATAAAATTGTAGAGAAAGAGTTGTTTATCATAGAAGAGATTCATGTGTCATTACTTTTCCCAATATGTATCTTCTTTTATGTGTAATGTGTTTCTTGTTTTCACTCTAGTCTGTTAATTTCTTTTCATGTCGGCAACTTAGGGTATAGTAGTTAGGAATTCATACCTGTTATGCTCTGGCTGCTATTCCATGAATTTATCAATTGTTCTTCTAAAGTTGCATGGAATTCATCTAGCTGGTTCTCCATGCGATGGATTGTTCTCTCTCTCCTCCTCCAATCACCTGCTAAAAATATCTTGATTGGGAGATCAACAGCTACCTTGCCTCTGTTTGCTGCCCGATGCCTTCCTTTTCTCTTGCAAGTGTTCATTATGTAGGTTCTCAACTTCATTGCAAATGGTTCCCACCCCGATAATCCCACCTTGCATCTCACCCTTACACACTCTGTTCCATTCAAGATCCTGGCCCCCTGATCATGCCTATTGAAAATCCTATGCGGAGTAGACTTCGGTGACACATGAGATTGAAAATCTTATGCAAAGTAGACTCCGGTGATAAACGAGAGATCCCTCTTTGGCTATGCAGGGCCGGAGGCGCAGTCTAAAGTGGTTTTGCTATTACCCGGGAGCAGGCCTTCTGTAACCTTTGGGCTCAATTCTAGTGGTAACACTATCAATCCAAAAATCAACAGCTCTGGAAATGGGGTTGATTACTTGTGCTACTTCTTATGTTATTTGGTCGGTCCACTCAGCTACTCCTCTTCTCTAGAATTTAGTTTATTGGGTTGCTAACTCCGATAACAACTCTCACAATATAATGGGAAATTCTACGAAGAAAATATCAAGGATATCCGAATATAGATATCGTTGTACCCAATTCTTAGGAATCAGCGGCAAACCCTCTCTTTCCTTCAGTGTAAATATTAACGTCTTCGACTCCAACTAATCATCCACTTCACTCTTGGTCGGGTGCAACAAAATTTCCCTCATTTTGATCAATAAGGTCCTGAAAATGGAACCATTTGTTGGCCACTTTTCCTAACTCGCGCAACCTAGGTTCTGTGCAGCCTGTCAACCCAACAAACACTCAAGATATCAGCCCAACAGAGCAATCCCTATTGGCAATGCCCGCAAAGTAGGCAAGTCTCACCTGAGATATCTCTTCGATGGGTAACCACCATAACCATGTTTTCATAGTTGGCGAGGGATTATATTCCCTTGGTGTGTGGCCAAGGAGCTTTACCAAGTCGTGAGGATGGACTCATTTACACCGAACTGTAGTGCACACCGCGCATATATCTTATTAAATACTAAAGGCATGACACAGAATCAGCCTTAGTACTTTAAAAATGACGAAATATAAAATCAATCTAACAGACAAGCACAATATAACAGACACACAATAGGGGTTGTTCCATAAACATAATATAATACTCAGAAGCAGTGCATGTTAGTTTTTCAACATTAAGCTAGCATTATTAGGATCTTTAATTGAGAGAATAACAAGCACAGCAATAAAACACAAGAGACAATGAACACGGTGTTTTTCCTTGGGGAAACCATAAATGGAAAAAACCCTGCAACTTCCTCAGAGATGGAATCAACACCAAAATAGAAAATCCCAATACAGTAAGTGATCTCCCGATAGCAGTAACCTTCTTCTTATCTAGCCCCAGTGTCTTCTCCTTCCTCAACTATGCACTACACTTGAGTGTGTATGAGTTGTGTGCTAAATAGAGACTCCATTTCTCTATTTATACTAATCCTGGCATGACTAAAACCCTACTAATGCTGACCTCTACTAGGAGAGTCTAATAACCCTAGTGCCCCGAAACTGCATGGACTTTAACCCTTAGACAATCGAAGGGTTACCCACAATGACTTGACATGACTTGTTTACATTATTGATCCTCCCAATTGGAACATCGAGGCATGAAAACATGACTCAATTACATAATAGATACATCTCAGAATAAACATCGGGTTACAAGACATAAGATACATATATGAATACATTCCGAAGTTACAAATACATCAACAATCCCTCTTAACTAGGAAGGTATTCTTTTGGCACAATTTTCAGCACTGGTATTCTTCTCTGCATCAACTAGATCATCTCGTCATCTTCAAGTCTTCTTTAGTATTCAAGTATTCTTTGTCTTCAAGTCCTTTTCATCTTCGAGTCTTCTGAGTCTTCAATTCATCTTCTTCTTCAAGTCTTCTTCATCACGAGATCTGTATCATAATGAATACTGGCTCATCATTGCTGGATCATCACTCGATCTAGATCATCATCAAGTCTGGATCATCATCACATCTGGATCACTTTATCTAGATCATCATCAAGTCTGAATCATCATCATAACTAGATCGTCACTTGATCTTGATCATCATCAAGTCTGGATCATCTCATCTGGATCACTTGATCTAGATCATCATCAAGTCTGGATCATCATCTGATATCTCATAATGGTGCTATCTCGATTCTTCTCGCCACAGGAAGTTCTACAGAGTCAATCCTGTAGGCATACCCTTCATGTAGGTCTTCATCAGTGCTTATATCTAACACTTAAGTCAGAATGGCCCACCTAGCTCTTACATCTAACCACATCTTGTCAGAAAGGCATGCCCAGCACTCACATCTGACCACATCTTGTCAGAAAGGCCCAGCACTCACATCTGACCTCATCTTGTCATAAAGGCTCAGAACTTATATCCAAATAAGTGCAACCACATAGCATTGAGAAGGGCATACACTCACATCTGATCATGTAGGAACTAATCCTATCATCACATTAGAATGGCCCCTAGTCCCAGACTGAGCTACCTGGTAACTAACCAGGTGCCTCCATTCCTAGAATGGCAGTTTCCCTTACATCTGTCCTACTCGACAGAATGGCCAACACTCACATATGACATGGGAGGAACTTAATCATTTATCCATGACATAATGGTTCAACCCTTACATCTGATCAAGTGGGAATACATCCATCTATCACATCAGAATGGATTCTCAGTCCTAGACTGAGTTTTCCTGGTAATTGACCACATGCCTCCATTCCCAGAATGGCAGTTGCCCTTACATCTGTCCTACTCAACAGAATGGCCAGCACTTATATATGACATGGAAGGAACCTAAATCCTCTAACCATGATAGAATGGCTCAACCCTTACATCTGACCATGGAAGGAACCAATCCTCTCACCATGTCAGAATGGCGATGGGTCTCATCACTTTCCCTTGGAGGAAACCTCGATCTGGAGAACACCAAGCTTCTCCCTGAAGTACTCAAACTTCAGCCTAGCCAATGGCTTCATCAATACATCAGCTATCTGTTCCTCTGTCGCAATATACTGAAGATTCACTACTCCCCTCTGCACCATATCCCTAATATATTGATACTTGATTATGCTTCGACTTGTCATGGAACACTGGATTCTCTGACAACTTCATGCAACTCTAGTTGTCACAATGTATACAAGTAGCATCCAATTGGAGATCAAATAAATCAGACAGTAGCTTCCTCAGCCATTTTTCCTCACAACTAGCTGAACAATCTATGACATACTCTGCTTCAGCTGTACTTAGTGCCACACAGGATTGCTTCCTACTAAACCAAGAGATCACACATGATCCCATACTGAAGCAACACCCTGAAGTACTCTTCCTATCGATGGCACTTCCTACCAAATCTGAATCAACATAAACCTCTAGGTTAATCTTCTAATTCACATCGTACTTGAGCCCATAATCAATTGTACCCCTCAGGTACCTCAGAATATGCTTTGCAGCAATCAAGTGATCATTTCTCGGATCTGTGAAGAAATGGCTTAAGGTGTTCACAGCAAAGCAAATGTCTGGTCTTGTGTTCATCAGGTACATCAAGGACCCAATCATCTGACGATACATCGTAGTATCAACTATATCTGATGAAGCATCACTTAATAGATTCAGGTTCGATGCCATAGGTGTGGCCATAGCCTTGCATTCCATTATCCCAAACCTCTTCAGGATATCTACTACATACTTCCCTTATCCAAGGAAGATTCCATCTGTACTCTACCACACCTCCATACCTAGAAAATAATGCATCATACCCAAGTCCTTCATTTCGAACTCAACAACAAGATTTCTTTTGGTATCAGCAATTAACCCATCCATACCTGTCACAAATAGATCTTCTACATACAGTAGAAGCATCACTGAGTTGCCATCTTCAACCTTGTATTAAAAGATGGAATCTGCTTTACTTTTGGTAAAGCCCAAAATGGATAGAAAGCTGTCAATTTTTCCGTACCAAGTCCTGGGTTCCTATTTCAAACCATACAGGGATTTCTTCAATCTACATACATGCGACTCTCTCTCATGTGTCTCAAAACCAAGTGTTTTTTCTACATACACTTCCTCTTCCACTACACCATTCAAGAAGGTAGTCTTGACATCCATCTGGTGTATCTTCCATTTCATTACTGCAGCCAGAGAAAGTACTGATCTGATGGAAGTGTATCTGAATACAAGTGCAAAGGTTTCTTCATAGTCTCTTCCTTCTTTCTGAGAGAAACCCTGAGCCACAAATCTTTCCTTATATTTTATAATGCTACTGTCTGCAGCATGCTTGATCTTGTAGATCCATTTGGAAGTCACAACTAACTTCCCTTTTGGTCTTGGGACAACATCCCAAACATCATTCTTCATGATCGATTGGTACTCTTTGATCATACCATATTTCCATTCTTTCCATTATGCCACTTCTTCATAACTGGAAGGTTCTTTATCAATGAAATCACATAGTAAAGCTACATACCTGGAGCAGGATCTGGTCCTCTTTCTTTCTCTGTGATTCTCTTCTGGAGCCCCATACCTTTCTGCACCTTGGATAATTTCATGTACCCAAGTAGGTTTCCTCTTATGAGGATTCTTCTCCATAGGTGGATCTACAGGTATTTGTGGTTCTTCATATTCTCGATCTTCTTCTTGAGTTTCTTCATTCATGGTTGTATCATGAATTCTAGGTGCTTCAGGTTCTTCAGGGTCTTCAACAGGTCTCTTTCTGGATTTGTTGTATGCTATGTCTTCATCAAATGTCACATCCTTGCTAATGTCAATATTCTTGTCTCCTGGGAAATAGATTATGTAAGCCTTCGAGCTTTTAGAGTATCCCACAAATATACCCTTCTTTCCTGAAAGATCTAATTTTGTTCTCTTCTCTTTTGGAATGTGTATGTACATAGGACAGCCAAATATTTTGAGATGGTTGACTTCTGGTTTCTTTCCAGAGAAGACTTCTTCAGGATTCTTGTTCTCGAGTACTCTATGTGGAGTACAGTTTTGTACATACACTGTTGTTCTGGCAGCTTCAGCCCAAAGATGCACAGGAAGATCTTGATCATGAAGCATATCTCTTGCAGCTTCCATGATAGTTCTGTTATTCCATTCCGCAATCCCATTTTGTTGTGGATTAGAAGGAGTGGACAACTCCCTCTTAATCCTTGATTCTTTACATAGCTCTTTGAATTCATTCGAAGTGAATTCTCCACCATTATCTGATCGAAAGGTCTTGATTTCTTTTTAGTGTGATTCTCGATCAAGGCTTTGAATTCCTTGAACTTGCTGAATACTTCTACTTTGTTCTTCATGAAGGAAACCCATGTCTTCCTAGAAAAATCATCAATAAAAGAAACATAATATGCATACCCGCTTAGTGAGCTTGATGACATAGGACCGCATACATCGGAGTGGATGATTTCCAAGATTCCTTTTACTTTGCTTTCGCTACTTGGAAATGTCTTCTTTGTGTTCTTCCCTTTCACACATCCTTTGTAGACCCTGTCATGTTTTGCTTGTATTTCTAGAAGACCTTCAATAGCTTTACTTGCAAGAGGTAGTGCTCTATAATGCACGTGTGCAAGCCTTCTATGCCAAAGTTCACTTGGCTCTACTGTGTCATGGACCAAGGCTTGTTCTGGATGGCCCTTCAATTTGTACAAACCTCCTTCTTGTTCTCCAATCATG
>LPNX010082511.1:0-21583 GCA_001517045.1 Pseudotsuga menziesii | reverse complement strand
TTCCTCTTGGCCACATGATGACTTGACCATCTATGAATGCAACCCTCATTCCTTTTGCATCCAATGCTGATATGGAGAGAAGGTTCTTCTTGAGTCTTGGAACAAACAATACTTCCTTCATTGTTATAGACTTTCTAGAGTCTAGCTTATAGGAAGATTCCCCACTACCCTTTATTGGATATTGGTAGTCATCTCCTAGCTTCACCTTATGAGGCGATTCATGTTTTGAAAGTTTCACAAAGGATTCCTTGAATCCATTCATATTTTTGGAGGCCCCACTATCAATAATCCAATCATCACTTCCATGAGTAATGTTTCTCGTGAGAGTAGAGATCAAAACATATTCATCCTCACTTGAAGAATCTTCACTTTCATATCTGGTTCTCTTCGATGAAGGTTCATCATCCTCTATAGAATGAGCATGATGTATTCTCTTGCTTCCCGTCTTCTTGTGAGAGCTACTTTTGTTCTTAGGACAATCTCTAGCAAAGTGTCTTTTTTCATCACATGTATAGCAAATGAACTTAGACCTATCTCTAGGATTTCTAGAGTTATTCCGGTGATGAGAGTACTTACTTCTGTGATGGCTAGATCTGGGTTTCTTGGATTGTACTATGATATTTTGATCTTCACTTCCCATCTTCTCTTCTCGAGCTACTATCTGAGCTTCTTCTTGAGAACATTCTTCCCATAGTTTGCGGAACTTGACTAACTTATTTCTAGCATAGATCCCTTGAATGAAAGAGTCCCATGTCCTAGGGAGACCATTCAAGGTGGTCATCACAATTTCTGCATTCTCCACTTCTTCATCTACTACTTCTAATTGTTCCTTGATCTAAGAAACCCTTGTGAAGTAATACTGGATGGTCTTTGCATTCTAAATATTCACATTCTTCAATTGATTCCTCAGATTCATCTTCAGGTTTATGTTCTTCCCTTCAAACAATTTGGTTAGGGCATCAAACATAGCTTTAGGTGTTTTGAGGGAGGACACCTATGGGATAAGGTGATCCTTTATAGAATCAGCAATGATCCTCTTTTCCATAACCAAATTCTTCTTATGCAAGGCTTTAGCCTCATCTCCCTCTAGAACTGGAACCTCCTCATGGATGCAGGAGTCCAACTCATTTTCTTCCAGGCTCGAAAGTTATCAGCTCCCTCAAGCTTTTCATCAAGCTTGGTATGATGAGACATCTTAACTGAGAACCTCAAATGGAAATACAAAATATTTAGATCTTACCAGGTCAAGATGTTGGATCTAGATTTGGAGCTGAAATCCTGTAGTGCTAGATCAGGAGAAAATTAGGGTTTTGCTTTTCCAGAGTTCTATCCACCCAAATGCCTTGAAATTGATCCCTAACTTTGATTTTTGGAAGGATATCAATCCAGGCTTGGGTTCACTAAAAATTTCCTCTTCTATGAAAATCCCTAATTTTCACCAGTAGTGTCGGGTCCAAAACTGAAAAACCTCATAATTGGATTCTACTTCAAAAAAAAGATGTGCCCTAAGGAGGAGAGTTATTCCACATTAATTTTTCTGAAAATATGTGGAGGAAGATCCACAAATTAGGAATCCATAGTTCCCACAGCTGCATAGTGTTGGCTATCTGGGTAGACCTAGCTTTACTAATATACATATACCAACAATACCCCTAACTCACTGGCCCTTTCGACAACAGATCGTAGAGCGGCCTGAAGTCTCACCCGAAGTGATTTTAGATGGGTTGGCTAATGACTCAAGTGTCCTTAACCAGGTTTTGTAGCATCCTGGTGTCTTGCGGTTTCTCTTAGCCAGTGAGATCTATCTGTGGCATGTGGTTCTCTCTTACTCGCGGGTTCTGACAGGGGAAGGACTCCTATCACATGATAGTGACTCGGGCAGTGCGCAACTCTCCCTTTCGCTTAACCCATGCTCTGTGGTATCTCACACCGCAGCTCCTCTGACAGTGTGATATTGCCTACTGTCAATGCGATATCTTCTATAGTACGGCCCACTGCAACCCTCACGGTCCAAAGGCTATCTCACTGGATGAAATGACTTGGCTAAATTTCAACAAGATAGTAAACACTCTGACTTGAACTTCCACAGTTCAACACACTCTACCTCAACTATACTTAACTGGCCGAATAAGTATACTAGGAACACTTTAACAGAATGACTTATTACTGTGTGAAACAAGCACTGATAAACTCATATGCAGGCGCTTGATACATGTAAATCCACCTTTAACCTTCAATAATGCTGTAGCTAAATGAGGAAATACAGACATTTACTAACTGGGATACAACATTCATGTAACAGATAATAGATATCAACTAAGTAAAGCACAATCACATGAAATAATCACATAACACACTGCTTTTACGTGGTTCACTTCCAGGGTAGAAGCTACGTCCACAGAACTGTGTTTATTATATCTTGAGAGGGTACACAGTTCTGCTGCAACCTATTATGCAGCTAGAGATCTTCTGGGTAACTCCGCACTCTCTATTGGGAGCCCTTCTCTCCTAGATCTCTTCTCTTTCTCTATATTTTCTCTATATTTCCTTCTTACAATATTCTCTCTCTCTCTCTCTCTCTCTCTCTCTCTCTCTCTCTCTCTCTCTCTCTTTGTCAATCCCTGCGGATTGTTACATACATACTCCTGGAATCGTCTACTGATTACAGTAAGGTAACTATGGACTGAATAGCAGAACTAGAGCTCAACTCTATTACAATACAAAATAACTGTGAGCTAACAGACTACTGGACTCTCAGACTGGCTAACTGTCTGAATAGCTATAGGTTATCCGACTAGCTGACCTTTTACAATACAGTTTACATCCCTTTATAGGCGGCCCGAAGGTCTTGCCATTACAACACTATGGGCCTGTACCAACAGTAACCCAAAAACCCTAACTGTGACAGTCAGTATATCTGTACTCGAACTACCACTTTCCATCACACCATAGCTCTCTGCAGTATTCCACACTTCCCGACGCTGATCGTGGGTACTGGGCGCCGCTTCCTTCTCTATCCTTCATCTTCAATACCTCGGCCTCGTTGCCCCTTTTTCCTTTATGAGGGTAGATGAGCCCTCCTATCTTCACCACTGCCTTGAATGCAGTGGCTGAGCTCTCTCTTCTCGACTGCTGCCTTGAATGCAGTGGGTGAGCTCTCTCTTGTCGGTCGCTCAGGTACTATCATCTTCTTTGACTTCTCTGCCCCAATAGTCATAGTTTTTGGCTCTGATCTGCAGCTAGAAACATGCTACGGCGTCATATCTTTACCTTATCTCTTATGTCTTCGCCAAAACTATCTATCTGCCAAAATGGAAGCTTCTCCTGTAGCTGCGGGACCCTACTCCAATAGTCCCCTAACACTTACTTGTGGCTCATCCTTGAGCCACTAACAGCGGGATTCTCCTACTGTACTTTCTCCTTGGCTTCCTGCGAAGTCTTTGTAAGTTTCTGTCGAAGTCCCGTGACTTCTTTCTCCATAGTTTCGACACACTCTTGTACCAATTCAAGCATAGCTTGACTAGTACTGGAGTCTTCTGTTGCATCAATTTCATTTTTGGTGGTAATGAAATCCCTAACCTTCTGCTCAACCACCTCGACTAGCTCTGTGATTTGTTCCTAATATGGTTGAAGTAGGTTATTGATTTATATCTCCTTTGCTCTCAACTGTTGCGCTTCTTGTTTCAAGCGGTTCATCTCTGTCGTCTTTCTCATCTTCGCAAGAGATCCTAAACTCTTGATTTCTTCCTTCATTGTTGTTGTGGAATTCTCTATCTACTGAATGCTTTGCTGGATTTCTACCCTCTCGGGATGCTCATCTAACTCCGACCATGTGTTCGTCGCATCAGCTAGCACTGACTGTGCATTGTCTATGTGAGATTTCATCTATGTGGAAGTGAGTCTAAAGGCCTCTACTCTCACTTCCTTGTCTGCATTGGGGGTTCCCGGTGCTCGAGCGTCAAGCTCAGCAATCTGTGCTTTGCGGTCTTCTTCCATCTTGGTTACTGTTTCTTCCAGAGCCTTTTCTCTGTCTGCAACTCTTCTTACCTTCTACGTGAGAGGCAAGGCAAACTCAATGTTACATTGGGGTAAATCCAATGTGATGCTATGTAGGACCTGATTGAGATCCTGTTCTCTTTCTTCATATGTTCTTAACTCCTCCGCCTTTGTTTGAAAACTTGAGGTGAGTGTTGCATTCTTTTGTTTCAGTTGTGTGTTTTGTTTATAAGTCGCGAGCTCTCTATCTGTGAGCTCTGTGCTTAGCTACTGCTGGATCATCTGTAATTGATCAATGTGAAACTCTGTGAGGTTGACCTCGACAGGTTGCCTAATCTATATCTGTACGTCCATCATTGAAGCAGGGAATCGGATGCTCCCTGGTGGTATCAAGACTGTATTGATGTGATCCTTTGGCAAGATTTCCTCGCGGGAAATCGACTGTGTTGAACTTTATCCTACGGGCATCTTGATTAATTAAGTGTGGATTCTGGCAGTCTTCTCAGTTAGTGTTTTTAACTCCACAAGTTGCTGATCTATCCCCCCTATAGCTTTCCTTGCGATGCCTGCATCGCCTGAAATGTGTCGTCCATTTTGTCCTTTATTCTTGCTGCAATTTGTTCATAGTCACCATCTGTCAATGCAGTCTTCAAAGGTAGTTTTGTGGCTTTCTGATTTTTCTTCTTCGTTGGTGAATCTAGTGGCGCCTCCTCTGGGTCTTTCCTCTTTTCTCCGGGTAGTGGTACTTCTGCTGTATCTTGCATCTGGGACCCCACTTTGTCTTTGCCTTTGTCCGATGGGTCTGTCTGCGCAATACCTAATGGTAGTGCTGTGGTATCCTCTAATGCATGTTTCCACTCATCATCAAAGTCTTTGATGATGTCTTCGACATCCTGCGTTGTCATCCTGAACCAACCATTAGCCCAATTGTCCCTTTTTGGCCTCAGGTAGATTCTATGGCTATCTGCCATAAAATCAAGCCGGTTATCATATATGTCCACAGTATTCATGCTGATCCGCGGCGTCTCTTGGATGATTCTCTTCAACAGTTTATAGTATTCATAGAATACTATCATATTTTTCTTTTTCTTGGCTGGGCTTCTGCTCTCCCATAAGTTGGTATAGCGTGCACCTCTGGGCTCGCCACTTGCTAGCTGTCGAAACTAGGTATGGGGTGGCTCCTTCCACCCGATGAATGCACATAGTATAAGCAACCATGAGAAATGGAAGGGGTGGTTTGCCTCATCCTGGGCTGTCAAACAATATTGCTGAAAAATATTTAACAAAAATAAACACCAATTGAACTATTCACCTTCTACAACTTGTATGGCAAGGTGAATTACTGATCCTATGACTTCATTTGAGCGAACCTTGGTTAACAGCCTACCTGCGAGCAGACTGGCTGTAAATCTAAGTGTATCGTCTGTTAAGCTTACGATGTCATAAGCTTGTCCTCCTCTCTATAGCTTATACTTGGTAACTAGGGCTGGTGGTAGCTTGGAATCCTTGTTATTTCCTATTATATGTGTCTTAGGGTCCTTACCAGTCTTGGACAGCCTGGTGATGCGGTGTACCAGGTCAACATTTAGGTCGACCTTATTACCTAGCCAGAGGTAACCTCGATGTACATAATAAAGTAGGACGCGCACCACGGAATTAACCTTTGCACCTCATCCAAAATGTGGTATTCTCAAAAAATTGAGCAAGCCTGAGCGCTCAAGAGTCTGGACATGTTCCATAGGAACATATTCATCTGCACCTATCCTTGGATTCTTCTGAATCGTAAGATACTGATTCGGCAGGAACTGAGGATATGTCTTACTGTCTCTAAGATTATAATCTATAAATTTGACATTAGGGGCATATCCTAATAGATATCCATCTTCCTTTACTCGAGAATCAATTGGTGGTATGGGAACAGGAAACTTAGCACTCTTGGGAATGTTTACCTCTGGTGCGCCTTCAACTCATGGCACAATATAGTCTGGTGTGCTATGAACTTCTTCCTCCAGCTCTGGAATGGATTCTTCTACTATCTGAGATTGGATCCGCATCTTTGGCAGCTGTCTAACCTATGATGAACTTGGTTTCATACCCTTGGGTGGTGTCGTCATAGCGAACACAAGGCCTCCACGCTCGAATCGCCTCAAAATGTCTTCTAAAGGTTCCTCCTCGGACAGAACCCACTCGGCGCAATACTCTGGATTGGAAATGCTTGCGAAATAGGAAAATCATAGCACTCTGTAATGAAATTAGCTCTGCACATGGAAAACTTAACAACTTACTCTACAGCTCTTGGATCTTGCAAAAGTAACCGTCCTGAATGAATGATCTCTGCTTTTATGCTGAAGGATATAATCCCAAACGCAACGGTCATCTAGGCTGAACCCGTCAGTGGTATTAATTACATGGATGAGACCACACCCATCATCCTGATCCTTATTAAATGCTGAAATCCGATCAAATTTCCCTCGAAACCTGTGTGCAGGTGCCGGTCTCGTCGAAGATTTACTAGATCTGGAAAATTTATGATGCTTTTGCCAAATCTATGGTAAGGTATACCGGTCATTTATTCATTAACTGCCTGTCAGAAGGTGAATTGACTGGCCCTCTATGTTTTTTTTAAAGTTTCTATGTGGCACAGGGAATCATTGCCTTACCGCGATGTCACACTGCATCACCTGTACAAAACAAACTTAACAGTTTTTTTTTTTTTAACAGAAAAACTCTCCTCATGCGAATGCTTTTTACCTGTCGGTGTAGACTAACGACCGGTGCGATGCCTCCTTTCAAATACACTGGACATCTGCACTCTCATATCTATCTGAGTTAAGGCTGGGATATGGAGTGGCTAGCACTGCAAAGCTTAAGCCTACTGCCATTAATGAAAGTGGGAAGAAGCTCCCCGTTCAGTTTGTTGAGCTGAACGGCACCTCCATCTGTAACTTGCTAAATCTGGTATGGCCCCAACCAATGCGTCTTGAATTTTCCTGGAAACTTCACAAAATTACTATCGTAGATGAGGACTAGGTTTCCTATCTGAAAAATCTTGTTCTTTACATGGCTGTCATGCCAAGCTTTCTCTCATGCCTTCTGCACTTTCTGATGGAATCCTACGATAAACCTGTCTTCCTCTAAGGCAAGCAGTTGCGCTAGCCTTTCATTCATCGTATCTATGTTTGTCATCCTAGTGATCTGAGCAATTCTTAGACTGGGCATAATATATTCCATAGGCATAACAGCCTCTTGTCCATACACCAAGCTGAAAGGTGTGTGTCCTGTAAGTTTCTTGCATGTAGTCCTATAAGCCCATAACACAACATTAACCCTGAGGTCCCAATCATTTCTTTGGTTGTTGCAGATCTTAGTAAGAGTGTTTTCTAAAATATTGTTAAAGGCCTCCACCGTACCATTAGCTTGTGGGTGGTAGGGAGTGCTCTTATGGTGCTGTATCTGGAATTCCTCTGTTAAGGCCTCAATAGTGTGGTTCAAGAAATGGGTCCCTTGATCGCTCATCAAAATTACTGGACATCCAAATCTATTGATGATGTTCGCAAAGAGGAACTGTGCAGCTGTAGCAGCATCACAATTCCTTACTGCTTTAGCCTCCATCCATCTGGTGAGGTATTCTATTCCAGTGATGATGTATCTCATGCCAGTTCATTTTCCTGGTGGGTTGATAGGACCCACAAAGTCTATAGCCCACTTGTCAAATTCCCGCAGCATAATCTATGGTCGCAGTGGCATTTCATCTCTCCGCGAAGGTTTTCCTACCCTCTAGCAGATATCACAGCATCTGCAAAATTCCTTAGTATCCTTATGCAAAGTAGGCCACCATAATCCTACGGTCAGGATTTTCTACGCAGTCAGCTTTCCTGCGAAATGACCTCCTACAGTACCTGAATGTGCTTCTCTGATAATGGCCTCTTTCTCATGCAGCATGACGTATCTGCGCAGGACTTCGTCTGACCCTAACTTATATAATTGTCCTGCAATCAAAGTGAATTCTGCTGCTTTGACAGCTAGCTGTTTCTTTTGCTTCTTGGTAAACTCAACAGGTGCCCATCCTGTAGTGAGAAACTGAATAATATCAGCATAGTACTCATCTGCGATCTGAATAGAAAACAACTGCCCATCGGGCAAGTTGTCCTCTAGGTTACTTGGCTCTTCTCTTGATTCTATTAGCGACAGATGATCTGGTCCAGCATTTAATCTCCCTGGTTTGACAATAATTTCAAAATCATACTCCCGAAATAAGAGTAACCATCTATATATTCTTCCCCCTAATACTGGCTTATTGACCAAGTACTTCAAAGCGGAGTGGTCAGTGAACATCTTGAATGAGGCACCTAGCAGGTACTGCCTGAATTTCTGTAGAGCATACACCATGGATAATCCTTCTCTTTCTGTAGTGGTGTAGTTCTTTTCTACGGTGGATAGTTTTCTACTTGAGTATGCGATAGGGTGATCGATACCTCCTTCTCCTGGTTGGGTTAAGATGATCCCCAGTGTGATGCCAGATGCATCCACATGTACATGAAATGGCCTAGTCCAGTCTGGGAATACTAAGATGGGTGCTATAACCATATTCCCTTTAAGGGTGTCTAGACTTTTCTGGCATTCCTCATTCCATAGGAATTTTACATCTTTCTTTAACAACTTTTCCATAGGTGCTGTTATCTTTGCATAACCTTCGATAAATTTTCTATAGTACCTAGTATGACCAAGTACTGTTCTCAATTGCTTGACTGAGTTGGGTGCTGGAAGATTTACGATGATGGCAATCTTTGCAAGATCTACCATCAAGCCTTGTCTACAGACAATGTGTTATAGCGGATTTCACCACACTAGGTGAATCACACATTGTATGGCCTTCCCCTGTCCCGCTGCAGACTCATTAGCCCCTATGGACCACTTTTTGTCTTTTGATGTATCCTTGATCATCCCTAAAAACATAAGAAAAGTGATATACACGGATTTTTTCGCGATAATCGTGTGCATACGTGGATATTCCCCCTATAGTCGCATACATCTGGATGTATGAATAATCCAAATCCTTTTGGAGTGTTCCTTGACTTGGATCCGACTCATATGACTCCTAGCCTTCCATATGCCTTGAGATCGCATGGATTCGACCTTTCAGTATCCCTTTGAAAAGCTATATAAGGAACCCCTTGAGACATTGAAAGCATAAGAGAGAATTGAGAGTAACGAAACTATATTCCATTGTTGCCAGAACTTATGCTTGAGTCTACATCCCTTTGTCCCTTGGAGCACTGTTGTGTTCTTCCCAAGCTTGCATTTTGCTAGTAATATTTCTATCGAAGTGATGGAGGATTGAGGTGGTGGAGGCCCAAGTGGGGGATTCAGTTTCTCCGGTTCGCAGACGTGCTGTCAGAGGTTGTCACTTGTAATCCCTGATTCATATTAATAGAAATATCTTTTCCTTTCCAGTAATGTGTATTTGAATGAATATTGTATCCATTGGAATATGTCAAATGCTTTTACATTATTGATTATATATGCTAGAATAGATCTAACACCATGAAATATAGTATGCTTGTATTGTTTACTTATTGTTGAGGAAGTATTATATCAATTCAAACTGAACATTGGAAAGCTCAATGGAGATCTACTTCAACCGTCCGAAATAAGGTACGGGTTTCGATCCTTTAGTGTTAGACATTTTATTTCTATTGCATATTGGGAAAGATTGATTTCTGGAGTCTAGCTATCTGTTGTGTACCCCAAGCCATAGGAATTTATCTCCGTAACAGAAATGGTGACTCTGCTAGGGAGTTCCTAGTAATTTTCCTTTGGGGGTTGATTTCTTGGCATTCAATGTATTTGAATTTCTCTCTCTCTCTCTTGTTTCTGTGTCGGGTATGGGGGCATGTATGCCTGGTAGAGCCTGATTGATGTGAATTTAGTCTCAGCCTGTCTGTTTGCCTTGAATTTGTGCATCTTTTTCTTCCTGTACGTGGGTTTGTCATTTACAGTCGCGTATACACGCAGTTTCCCCTGGGATTTCCACGTATACACGTGGGTTTACTGCGCACAGTCGTGTATACCCTGGTTTTTACCTTTTTGTGAAAGATAGTGGATTGCTGGGTGAATTCTGTTAGTTGCTGAGTCTCCTTTGGCACTGCCTGAGTCTGTTAATACCTTTGTTTCTGACTAGAAACATTTTTTTTAGCCTAAATTTTTTTCTTTTAGGAAAGTTCTTGTCATGGCATCTTTGATTTTTTGTTTGAGATTAGTGCATTAGAGTCCTTTTGCCTTAGTGCTTTACTGGAATGTTGTTTATGTGTGCTTGCAGAGTCTGGGGTGGGTAGAGTCATTCTTTTGCTTTTTGTATCTCTTTATGTTCAAAAAATCCAAAAACATTTGCTTATCATCATGCATTGCATTTTGCACTTTGCATTGTACTTGCACTAGAGCTAGATTTTCTTTGGAGTAATAGTTAGGACTTCATATAGGGAAATTTGCATTCAGCATTTGAAGAAGAAATTGTGCATTACACGTAGTACACATACCCTATTTTCATAGACACAATGCATTTGCATTGATTGTTAGGTGTGCATTTTTTCTTGTTGTTGTGTAACACCATTAGTTGCACGACCATATCCTATTTTTGAGTAATAAATCCAACTAAAATCAACGCTAATTAAAATGAATTACACTCTTTTATTTTCTAAGGTGCACCAACAAGATTAGGTTTTAGGATCTTGGAATAGTTCATTGAAAGTTAATTCTCCAAGATCACTAAACGACAACAACTAGGTGTCTGTCCAGGGAGTGTGTGAAATCCTTGATATAACCAGCGTTCTCAGGATCCTCCTCTCAAAAGGGAGTTAAGCACGAGGCAGTGTGAGTGGTTGTTGATTGGGATAACCCCTGGTCGGTAATTGTGTAGCACCGGAAATATAGCCAGGATTGTATTCGTATCTGGGGGCTCTTTCGAGAGTTTTGGGCTTTGCTACCCTACCCATATGGTCAATCTCGCTTGCGACTGTCCACCTGAGCTTTGATTATATTGAGGTGACCTTAGTGACCTTACATAGGATATCGAGGGGGTACTTGTAGAGGTTATTCTACATGTGTCCTGGCCAGGTTGGGGTCGGAAAGCACAGTCACTTTACGCGTTGAAGCTGAGGGCCACAATAATTGGTTACGTACCTCCGCTTGTGGTGAGAAGGGCCTCTCAAGCCTCTCCTAGGAGAGGCATACTGGCCACATTCGGGAGCTCACTTATCCAGCCCTTGTTTGCTTGCATTTGGCTTTAGATTTTATTAGTGATTTCTCTGTGCACGCTAGTTGGCCTAGGGTTTACATAAATAGAGAGTCTTTGTTTTTTTGTTGAGTCATTGTGGATTCGAGTGCGGTTCCGCGCCGTTCTTGTCGGTTAGCAGGAATTCCGCCTTCCACTTCTCCTCCTCCTTTGGGAGAGGGGCCTAGACTGTCCAGGAAGACTATGTCACACATTGATTCACACACCATGGAGGATCATTCAGAGACTATTCCTGAGCCACCTCCTCGCATTCGTATTAACGATGGGGAACTTACTCCTATGTACAATCCTTCACCTGACCTAGCTGATTTCGGTCCTGTGATTTCCCAGATAGGATCTTTGCATGATAGACCTACTCACCCTAGGGCTGATTCCCCATTGACACATTACCGGTATGGAATGCTGGATGATGCCGAGACTCACTTTTACCCTCCTAGCACTAGCTACGGTAGTTATGTTACGACTAGTTTTCCTATGCACGATTTGACATTTCATGTTGAATCTGACTTTGATCCTAGCACTATGCCTAGGGGAAATCCCATGCCTTACCTTGCAGAGAGGTTTGGGAGTACTAGTCACATTGCACCTTCCATCCCAGTGGTGGAAGCTCCATCTTATATACCTCCTAGGTCTAGAGTTAGTGATCCGATAGGGATACCAGGTTCCAGACGAGTGACGATAGGCACTAGTAGATATATTCTTATAGAGATTCCTTCATCCTCACTTTCGAGTTCTTCAAATGTAAACCCTCCACCTTACTCATGTGGTCCTTTGATTCGACACGTAGCTACAAGTCAGATCTATACTACGATTACTAGACCAATTGTGTCTCAATCCTACATACCACCTGTGGTTTCGGGAGGTTATGTTCATGTTTCTAGAGGTCAGATTGCTACTTCCACAACATATATCCCTACTTTCGATATGTATATTCCTACTTCTAAAATGTATATCCCTACCTATGGAGTGTCTCATGGGGCATCGCAAGCGATGACCTATGGACCCTATTATGGGACGCAGTATGGACAGGTCTCTCCACCTTATGGAGGCAGGTATTCACAAATTGCTTACTCTCCTAATTACAGATTTGTAGCTCCTACTAGTCAAGGTCCACCTCATTATGGTACTTCCATGCCAACCTATATGGGTCATATAGGAGGAGGTCACTATGGCCAAGGCCATGGTGGTAATCAATCCTATATGAACCAGGGAGCAGTCCATAGGCCTCATCATCCTAGGCTCTCTTTCCTCGCGACACTCAATCTACCTAACTTATCGAGACTTACGAATGATCCTGTGGCTCATGACCCAACTTGGCCAGCTGTCCCTATCAAGCTTTCTTTGGACATACCTAAGTTGGAAGGCAAACCAGAAGAGGATCCGAGTGAACACGTTACAACATTCCACCTATGGTGCTCTTCCAATTCATTGCATCAGGACTCAGTCCGTTTGAGACTATTTCAACGCACCCTCACAGGGCCTGCGGAAAAATGGTATATAGAGTTACCTAGGGGTGCCTTTACTTTGTTCGACGACCTTGCGATGACTTTCCTTAATCACTTCCAGCTACCAGTGTGCTATGATGTTGGTATTAAACTCTTGTCGACATTTCGGCAAGATAAAGCCACCCATATTTCTGATCATATTCAGGAGTGGCGTAGACGGAAGAGATTAATTAAAGCCTTTATACCGTCGGAGTTCCTCCTTGAGTAGTTCCTCAAATATTTATTGCCATATATAGCGAAGGATGTTTCCACATCCGGAGTGCAGAATGAGGAACAAGAAATCTTTAGGGCGCAGGAGCTAGACTTGATCTATGCTCAGTCTAGTTTGTTATATGAGATTATACCCAACGCTCCTCGTTCTAGTTTTGATCCCAAGGTCAAACCTGGACCACATGCCGATGGCATTGTGGGTAGTGCAAGTAAGAAACCTACAGGTTCGGTTGTGAAACAAGTTGCTCAGTTGTCAATCAACCAATCTGCCTCGGGACAAGCTATGAATTCGTCTCATCCTTCCCAAATGGCGAATGTGCTTGTTGTGCAATCACCAACCAGAAGGGTAACCAGCAACCCGGAAAGAATAGAAAAAAGGGTAAAAAAAATAATAAAAAGGGTGGGAATAAGAACGAAAATGCCAACAATAATGACAATACCGGTAAAAATGCTGTGGGGGACAAGCAGAATAAATGTAAGGTTAAGTTTCCTTGCAAGATATGTAAGGATGATCACCTCACTTACTTGTTCCCTAGAATGGATGAAGCTTCGAAGTTCATAGCACAGGGCCCAGCTGTGTTAACAAACCCTTCACCGCATAACTAGAATATGAACTCGAAGTCCCATGATCAATCTAGTGATGAAGATCCTGCTAAAACTAGTGGTCGTGGGTGCATTAATATGGTCCGTTCCACGAAATTTGTGATGCATACGAAAGATTATACTTCGTCACAACCCAACCCAGGCAAAGAACCTGATACACCAGGAACCCCTTTGCACATTGAGAAACCTGCGGATAAACCTGAGGCTGCACCTCACATTCCTAAGGGGGTACTTAAGCGTTCGGGGCATAACCCAAATGCTCGAGCCGCCTAGAATTATTCAGTTGTTGAGGACTTGGGCCATACTCCTTGTGCGATGTCTGCATTGGAAGTGCTTCAGAGTTGTCCATCACAAAGGAAGGCTTTTCTTTCCGCTCTTGGTGTGAATGGTGATGATTCTTCCTCAGTGATCAAATTTGAAATCGTAGGACATCAGCCTCTCTTGCCCTACTATGTGTCCCTTTTGGTGCATGTAGAATGTCTTAATATGATCGTCAAGTGCAATGTGATTGACGAGGGTGCTGCTGCTTCTGTGATGTCTTTGTCTTGTTGGAAGGGTCTTGGTTCTCCTGAGTTGTCAAAATCTATGACCATGTTAACTTCTTTTGACGGGAGATCATTTAGGCCGCACGGTATCCTCTCTTCCCTTAAAGTCCATTTGGGAGGGAAGACCTTTGCGATAGAGGTTGAGGTGGTTGATGCACCCCTTGACTACAATATCTTACTGGGAAGGAACTAGATGTATAGTATGCAAGCCGTTGCGTCTTCCGTGTTTCGCGTTGTATGCTTTCCACATAATGGGAAGATTGTAACGATTGATCAAATGGCATTCAAGAATCCTCCTATTACTGCATCTTCAGAAGATTCGGTTCTGAAAGTTGAACATTCCCAGCCAGCAACTGGGAGTGTGGGTGTAGGCATGTATCCATCCCTCATGGGAACCTTTAGTTGTCCTACACCCGTCCTCATGATAGGATCTAGTTTCGATGGTGCTTCGATGTCTACGAGATCGGTGCCTTTTCGCACAAGTCATATGGGAGATCCTTGGATTTTTCCTTCACCAAGTCCTTCGAGTGATCCCATTGAGATGAGCGTGCCATTTCCTGCAGTCATGATAGCTTACCAAGCTAACCTCCAGTCTGCTATAGAGCCTTGTTCTTCCTCTTCGCGGACGGAGGAGGACGACCCCTATGTGCTGCCGGCATGGGCAGTATAGTCTTCTCATGCCCACGACTACCTTGATACGGTTTTCCCTTCAGATGAAGCGATTATCGAGGCTATGTCGGGAGTTGAGCCACCATGGGAGGAACTTCATCATAGATCATATTTCCTTCCAGAGCTTGACCTTTTGGAGCATGAGGATTATAGGGAGATTATTAGTCAAAAATTTGGTAGACCTATGGTTCCATTAAGCTCTCCTGGTCAGATGGCTGATGGAAACATGGAGAACATATTTTCAACTATTCCTATCAACATTTCTCACAATCCTGGTACAATTGAGAATGTCTACATTGGGGCGGATTGTTCCCAAGATGAGATTCGAGAGTATACAGAGCTATTCAAGGAATTCCGTGATATTTTTGCTTGGTCTTACGATGAGATGCCAGGGATTCACCCTCGGATTGTCGAACATGAGATTAATACTTACCCCAATGCTAAGCCTGTTCGACAGCGTTTATGCACGGTGAATCCTAGGAAAGCACCCGCCATAAAGGCAGAGATAGAGAAGCTATTGAAAGCTGGTCTCATCTATCCCATTCCCTTGACGGAGTGGGTTTCAAATCCCGTTCCAGTGGATAAGAAGCAGAGAGCGATCTATATATGCACTGATTTCCATGATTTAAATCGTGCCTGTCCTAAGGATAACTTCCCCACACCATTTATAGATCAGATTTTGGATGAGTGTGCGGGTAGCGAGGTGTTCTCCTTTATGGACGGCTTTTCCGGGTATAATCAGATTCAAATTAAACCTGAGGACCAACACAAGAACACATTTATTTGTCCTTGGGGAACATTTGTGTATCGAAAAATGCCTTTCGGCCTTAAAAACACCGGAGCTACATTTCAACGGGAAATGACCTTGATCTTCCACGATCTCAAGTCTATCATTGAAGTATTTTTGGATGACCTCACTGCTCATTCTCGCATGAGGATGCATAATTCTTATCACTTGAGATTGGTGTTCGAAAGGTGCCGCCACTATGCTGTTAGATTAAACCCTCATAAGTGCATATTTTACGTGAAGTCATGTCGTTTGTTAGGATTCATCATTTCGAAAGAGGGTATAAGAGTCGACCCTTTGAAGGTGGAGGCAATACTTCAGTTGTCTCCCCTGTGAAATATTCGTCATCTTCAGTGTTTGCAAGGCATGGAAAACTTCCTACGAAGATTTGTTGTCAATTTTGCCAATTTGACTAGAGGTTTCATGCATCTCCTGAAGAAGGATACTCCCTTTGAATGGGATGAGTGAGCCCAGGATTCCTTCGATGCACTTAAACAAGCCCTAGCATCGGCCCCAGTGATTAGTCCTCCGGATTATAGCCATGATTTCCTATTATATGTGGCCGCGTCTTTAGAGATGATTGGTATGGTTTTGGTTCAATAGGATGAGGAGCTCCAAGAGCATGTCATATATTATCTGAGCCAGAACCTTATTGATGTAGAGATTCGGTATTCTCATGTTGAGAAGCTTTCCTTGGCTACCGTACATGCGGTGTAGTGTTTGAGACATTATATCCTCCTTCACCAGACCTTGGTTGTTTCCCATGTCAATCTGTTTCAATTCGTCCTCACACATAGGATGATTGGGGGAAAGTATAATAAATGGATTGTCATCCAGCAAGAGTTTGATCTCGAATTTGTTTTGGCAAAATCGAAGAAATATTTAATCTTTGCAGAGCTCATATCAGATTTTCCGAGCGAGGCTAAGGAGTTGGTATGTGAAGATACGTTGGTTGATGAACACATTTTCTTAATCTCAATGGATGACCCATGGTATGGGGATATCATAGTATATCTACAAACACAGAGGACCCCTACTCACCTCTCATGAGATGAACGACGACAATTACGTCACGTCTCCAAGAACTACCTCATAGTGCACAATACTTTGTACCGTCGTGGATTAGATTCCCTTTTACGACGTTGTTTAACTCATGATGAGGCTGAGGTAGTGCTTAATGATTGCCACGGAGGGGCGTGTGGTGGTCATTTATCTGGGATTTCTACAGCTCAAAATATTTTGAGAGTGGGTTATTTCTGGTCGTCGATCTTCAAGGATTGTATTGAAGTGGTCAAGAGGTGCCACCCTTGCTAGGTGTTCACACGTAATATGCACTTGAAGCCTACCCTGTTACACCCTATTATCACCGCTGGTCCCTTCACCAAATGGGGTCTCGATTTTATGGATTGCAACCCAGCTTCGGCTGGGGGGCACCATCATATCATAGTGGCTATTGATTACTTCACGAAATGGGATGAGGCAATGCCTACAGTAAAATCCAACGGTGAGACAGCCGCTCACTTCGTATTCAACCAAATCATTAATCGGTTCGGGATTCCGAGAGAGCTTGTCACTGACCATGGATCGCACTTTCAGAACTGTATGATGGAAGATTTGGCATCCAAGTTAGGGTATAAGCAAGAGCACTCCTCTTCTTACTATCCTCAAGCGAATGGACAGGTTGAAGCTGTGAATAAATCACTCAAGTCCATTCTCCAACGAACCATCGCGCAAAGCAAGATGAATTGGCATATTAGGTTATACCCTGCTTTGTGGGCATATCGAACCGCGGTTAAGACTGCCACTGGTTTTTCTCCATATCAGCTTGTACATGGAGTGGAGTCGATATTGCCAGTTGAATGCGAGATTCCTTCATTGAAGTTAGCCGTGGAACTATTACCAAACACTTCACCTTTGGAGGAGCGTTTGGTTCACCTTGAGCAACTCGATGAGCAGCGTAGAGATGCCTTGGTGACTCTAGAGGTTAATAAGCGCCATGTAAAGGCCCAATACGATAAGTCTGTATGTCCAAGAGTGTTTAGTGAGGGAGACTTGGTCCTTTTGTGGGATCAATCGAAAGAACCCTTGGGGGCAGGGAAGTTCAATCCTATGTGGCGTGGTCCTTACGTGGTCAAGCATGTATTAGAGAAGGGTGCCTATGAGTTAGTGGATTATGAAGGGACAGCCTTGGCGGAGCCTAGAAATGGGCTCTATCTCAAAAAATACTATGCATAATCTTTATCCAAGGCTACTTGTTGTATATTATTGTACATATTTTTTGCATAGTTAGGTCTTGTTTATCGTGATCGGGTTTATGATTAGTTTCCATTTCTTGTGGCAGATGTCAATGGAATCTTCCACCTACATAGGATTCACAGATGGTGCAAGCTGTCACACTCAGCACTTAGCCTCAGCTACTTGGGTGATTTATACTCCTATGGGTCAAGTACTGTCTTCAGGAGGTGTATGTCTACGGCCATCTTCCAACAATGTTGCTGAATATAGCGCCATTATTGAGCTTCTACGGGATGCCATTTCGCATGGTGTTCTCTCTCTTGATGTACGTCTTGATTCAGAGTTAGTAGTGTCACAGCTAAATGGTTTGTACCATGTTAGAGATCCGACGTTATTGAGGAGATTCTTATGTGTGAGACTGTTAGAACGGCAATTCGAGAATATAACATATATACACATTCCAAGAAATTATAATCAAGGTTGCTGACTCATATGCTAACTACGTGTTAGATTGCCATTTGTTTCATTCATTATAAATTGATCAAAAACACAATTTTTACACATGTAAATAAATAAACCGATCACCATAAAAAAAATTATATACATCAAAAATTTGGTAATACATAGTGTCATAGTACAAAATTGGGGCTTTGAAAGCCACCATCATATACACGGTAGTACAAAATAGATACACTCCCAGGTGTCTATTCATGTGGAGGTGGAGGAGGGTTGTGATCATGATATGTCACCACAGCTCTAGCTAGCCACCGGAATAAACGCACCCATGCGCATGGTACACCCACCACCTGTCTCTGCATAGTCTCATGCAAGTCCTCAACTTGCACCATGGGAACCCTGTGAGTCAGTCGCACAAAGTTGGTATGGATGTTTTGGAGCGTTCGCTCCGCATCCACACCGGTGATATCATCTCCTCTTCCCCTCCGTCTATGATGTGGGAAACCCTCTGGTCACCGTGGTCCCACATCTGCACATGAATGGTATATGTCATTATGTATTGTCACCCAAAAACATGTCTTTTTGATTCCATATAATCAAGAAAACACAAAAAAATTAAATACTTCAAAATTTTTAAAAAGAGCGAGGGTCGAGATTCGTTACCTATGTCTCCATATGCTGATCCTGGTGGCAGTGGCATGTCCGGATCCCCCCAGAAATCTATCCCTGCATAAGGGTAGTCATCTATGGCAACAATCTGTCGTCACCACCATGGAAAAAAGTCAGCTGGATAGGGGTTGGCCACCCTACCACCCCCCAGTCTGCGTATCGCATCTGCCCAACATCGTTGGGCCGGATCTCAAACCCTGTGGAGAGGAACATCCACTCTAGGGCTCAATCCTGGAACACGCTCGAAGAAAAATGTGCTCAAAATGCTGCTGAACCTAAAGTTCTATATCCTACCTGCCTTACACTCACTGAGCTGGTGTTTCATGTTGCTCAGTAGTGAAGTGCTCCATTCATAGATGGTCGGTGTCATACACTCCACCGCATAGAAAATTAGTGGCCGAGAGGCCTGATGGAGTGATGCTAAGCCTTCTATCCTGCCCAGCGTCAGTAGTATGGACTTTAGGCCCAGCACCTGTATAGCGTTGGTGGGAACTTGACTCCCCACCTTCTCAGTATCTGGGTAGCAATACACAGCTATGTACTCATCGATAGTAAGCCCGTGACCTCCACCACCTCGAGAATGAAGGTTCACCACCTCCCCTCATCTAGATAGACCTGTGATAAAGTAGATATCCTCCCACTCAATGGTGAGGGACATACCGTCTATCCGGAAGGACTCTGAGTCTGAATCCCAATAGTCTACTAGCATCTGTAGTAGTCTTGGTTTGGCCCTCAAGCCACCTAGGCACCAAAACTTGTAGAGTTTGCACCTTCTTAAATCTTGTTGAGCCATTATGTCGGCCCTTACTGCTTCCTCTACTTCACCATGCTCGCGTTCTCGCCACTCTAGCACCATCCTACATGATAAATTGACCAAATGTCCATTAGATTCTTGTAAATCCTTTTGCATGGCATCATACGCGGCTGTTTTGCAAACAGCCACGTATGTACGCAGTTTCCAGCCCCTTTTCCGCGTATAGCCATCCCTATACGCAGAAAAAGCCCCGATACCCGTGTGGGCCACAACGCTCATGTAGAATTGGCCTTAAAAACCTCATTTGACCATGAAAACTTGTAAAAATTGTATTGAAATGCAAGCTGAGAGCATGAGTAAATACCTGGAAGAAATGGTTGTGAATTCTGCCAGCTGGATCTCCTGGAATTTGCAGTTGAAAATCAGATCTCCAATGGGTAAAAGTTTCAAATGATTTCTATTTTTTACTATTTATAGAAAAAATTTTAAATATTTGAAAATTTTTACCCCCTTTCCTATAGTTTTAACCGTTTCTAACCATTTTGGACCGTTTCTGACCTAATATGTGATGTAGAAGACCTTTTTTAGCGCCGCTTCAGCCTTTGGATTGACCCATTCGTACTGATCTCAGGTATAACGTCTACACTGGCATATAGGTTAGGTTCACCATTGTTTGCATTTTGCATGGCCTTATGACCATGTCACTATATCCTTAGGTACGAACCCACTCTATTATGTCACGAAACCTTCTTGCTGCTATAGAAGTGGCATGATATGAGTGGTAGAGCCTCACCTTACATGGGTACCCTAGTTAGCACCTTATTTGCAGTTGGTGCCCATGCCGATGTTTCTCCCTTTAGGGTGTGGGAGTCCATTGTATAGTATTGCCATGACATTTCGCAAGAGCCTCATACTCCTCTTGATCTTATGCTGGCCATGATCCCCCGGAATCCCTTGTATCAAGTTGTGGATGCATTATCATGAGCTTTGCCTGTCTTATTGAGCTTTATGCTGGCTCCCCTGACATTGCATTTCAGCCGTATAGCCCGAGCTTGTCTCATGTCTAGCCATGTAGAGCCTTTCTTTATATCCTTCGCAACTTGATTCCCTTTTTACCGGGAGGGGATTTTCCCTCGAGTGTCGATATCCTACACATGTATCCTTGCATTGACCATAGGTATGTTCCACTACTTGGAACTAGTTTGTTTTCCCTAAATGACACTCGTCTCCTCCTAGTTTGTAACTATAAAGATAGTTTATTCTTTTTTCAAGATTTTCAATTAACTGAAAAAGACCAAAAAAATCAAAAAACTAAAAATCCGGACAAGAAAATATATTATCTTTGGCAGCTATCGAGTCGTGTCGCCTTCGAACAGAGCATTGTATATCACATCCATTGGTTGGGTTATAGTTTGACTTAGGAGCTGTACTCGTTTATCTGAGTTTATCTCCACCAACTGGTTAAGATTCCAGTCCCTATGGAGCCTCTATTGATGCCTCCTGTGTCATAGAGATGTCCCAGTTTGTATATCGAGTCTATGCCGCCTTAATTTAGTCACCATACATCGTTATGCTCTTGTTTCGAAGGAAGTTGAAACCTGAGTCGGCCATTCCTCAATTATCTTGACTTTGCATGTAGGCCATTGCCGGTACAGTTACTGGTTCGTGCACCTTATGATCGAGTCCTTCCACATTATACAGCCTTGCTGAGTACCTCATGTTGGATGATGTGGGATGCCCTAATCCCTCCTTCCAACAGATTTCATCCCATCGACTTCAAATCATTTATTCTGGGATTGGAGTCTAGAGTCATTTTTGAGTGCCTTGAGACTTGCAGTCATCAGTGGCAGGTTCTCTCACCAT
>LPNX010082488.1:10771-38237 GCA_001517045.1 Pseudotsuga menziesii | reverse complement strand
ACAAAAATATTTTATATCTTATGATTACTTGTAAATTCCTAGAGAAAAGGAGATCAGACCTCAAGATTTGCAAAAGGAATCTTAATGTCTACGCTTTAAGATACTTAGTACCCACAAAAACATTTTATCTCTTATGATTACTTGTAAATTCCTAGAGAAAAGGAGATCAGACTTCAAGATTTGCAAAAGGAATAAGCCATCTATGGCCATCATCAAAGCTAGGTCTTTGTCACTGGAAGAACAATTGATCGACAGCTGTGCATACCATTGTTGTATCTTTCTGGGAATCATGGATTGAACCAGCTTCAAGAAACAACTTACTTTATAGAGGATTCTCTAATTAACGAAAATGGTTTTGAAGTTTTCATAATGCTGAATTTGGGGCTAACCCAAATGTACAGGATCAAGACAAATATTCTTCTCCGACTGATAAGCTGATAAGCTCTTGACTGTTCAATGTTGTTGTCGCCCATGATGCAGCATAGCCATGTTATTTAAGGATTAAACCTCCTTAGCCACTAGGAAAACCAAACAGATATGATCAGAAATTTACAGGACAAGATATTTCAAAAATGCAGCTACAATAGCAAACAAACAGTTATGACGTACTTGGATTTTCTTGAAAGTGGTTTTTGAATCTGTTTCACAAAGACGACAGATTCGGTGTATTTGGTTTTGTTTTTTTCATCCTGAAAGCGTTATCTATTATGACACTGCAAAATGCTTGCAACAAAAGGAAGTATTTTCATGAAAGCATCCTGAAAGTGTTATCTATTATGATTTGTGTTGCTTATAATGATCTGTGAATCATATTTCTCATATCACTTGTATTTTGTGTTATCTATTATGAAGTACTAAATTTATAAATATGGTGTTATAAAACTAGTATCCTCAGTAAAGTCTTGAGCTATATTCCTATTAGTTGTCAGCTCGAGAAGATAATATTATCATTTAAATTCGTCGAAGTTGTTTGAACCCTGCCCCAAGTTCTCTTCTACCTTCACAAAATTAGAATCAATAACATGAAGAATGGAGGCAATTATGCATCTCTGATCTGGGCCTTGGCTTGCCCCATCAATCGGGATTGACTCAAGAATTCATGGGCATTTTTCTTTAGGTTTGAAAAAAAGAGGGTAGAGGATGCAACAAATCACATGAGATATGAGACGGTAGAGGATGCAGCAAATCACAGGAGTTAAGTGGCAAATGCTTGAGCAGACACATATCCCTGCCGAAGTCAACATGCTCACAATGTCATGGAGTTCACTAAGAGCGTATAAACAAATTCTATCCCACCATAAAAGAGGGTAGAGGATGCAACAAATCACAGGAGATAAGTGGCAAATGCTTTAGCCAACACATATCCCTGCCGAAGTCAACAAGCTCACATTGTCATAGAGTTCACTAAGAGCGTAGTTCTGCCACACCTAGCGTATAAACAAATTCAATCCACAATCCAATGCCATATACTGGGCAGATGGAAATCTAACAGCGAGTGACAATCAAGTGGCGTTATGGAAACCGTAGCAATGTGTCCTCTAATGTCACCACATGGAGCTTTGCACAAATTGCATGTGGCATGGGCTGATCGCAAACGTTTGGAGAACAAGAAATAGACTTATGTATACCCAAGATCCTCCCGTTCGAAACCCAGCCAATGGCAAAGATGGACACGAATTTAGCACACCAGAGTATTTAGTGCATGCATGTATTTGTTGAAATGTACTTCAAAACATTAAAAGAATTTGCATCGTGACTCGTGAGGCTACTCTCATAGAGTATAGAAGGACTAAACAAATTAATACCAATTAAAGTACATTAAATCTCATATTTACCTTTCTCTCGATGCATCTAGGTTGACACACTTGACTCATGTTTGATTCACACACTTGTCTTACTGGTGGCTGATGGTTAAGCAGAACAACACGAAGAAGAATGTTAATGTTAGGGCGTATATGGACGGGTTTGAGTGTTGGAGTTCTCTTCGCGGTTCTGCATACACTTCAGATCAGAGTTTTGTAGCCTTACAAATGGAGAAGGAGAGGCAACCAGGGGAACCCATCTGCGCCTGCCCTGCTGACATTTGCAGGTTCTAGACAGGCACAACCTTCTACTCACTCTCTCTCTCACAGTGTGGTCCGTGCATTTGCTTGCTTTGTTGGCTTCTATTGGGCTTCTTGTCATTGCATCTGTATTGAATGAAATCGTGATTTTCATTGTCCTATTTCTTAGGCTTGTCAGGTTCTAATTCTGTGCTTAATGGCACCCCAATTTCACCGTGGCCCGAGAGTTTTTCACCAGTCAACCTCGGATTCGAGATATAGTGAGGTTTTTATTCCTATTCTAGGGTAAAAAACTCGCGTTGCTCGATGATTGTGCATATATATAGTATATACTAGCAACAACCACATTAATTAATTAATGTGTCTTAATAACTTAAGCACATTTAGACACATTAATTAATTTAATGTGGTTGTTGCTAGTAACGGGTACGCGCATGCACATATCTACAAAGTATTAATAGAAATAATATTGTTATTTTAATTATAATATTTAATATATTTATTACCATATTATTTAATTAATATAAAACATAATATACTTAAAATATTATTAATACAATGTTTTTCTGTAAAGTATATATGAAAAATATATCATGAAGTTAATTATATCCAATATTTATTATTTACATATTATAAACTAACATAGTAACATATATCATCACAAATTCATAATGTAACCTAGCCATAATGTTCCATACCATGTTATTGATGTACCAAGTCAACATATGTTCATTATTATTAGAATGAAGATGATCAACGTCACAATGTGACATAACCAACGCTTTTCTCTATAGTATGTATTGTGTCGCAAAACATACGAAGATGTGACATGAAACCCTTGCAAACTGTGACAATGTGACATAGCCTTTGTTTAATTTCACAACGTGACAAATACATTGGGGAATGCAAGCATTCAAATACTATGTAGGAGGTTCACAAAGGGTTATGAAAAATTACATCATTCATCCCTAGTTTACCGGATTTTCGTCACATTGGAAACAATTATAGTTCTGATTATGTTGGGATGCAATGTTCATAATGGTTTATGTGTCTTTACTATATACCACATTGGTTATGATAATATATGGTTGCGTTGCTCAAAATATGGTTATTGGTCAAAATATTGATGTGAAACTAATAAAATATAGTATGTTATTTATATAATTTTATTAAAGTAAACATAAAATAACTAGGTTATTTTTATGAAAATAGAAATATTTAATTATTATATTTTATTAAATATGCTAACTAACAAGAAGGTATTTAATTCACATATTATAAACAAATGTAATAAAGTATGTCATCACAAATTCATAGTAACCTAGCCATAACATTCCATAACATATTATTGATGTACCAAGTCAAGATATGTTCATTATTATGTTTTTATCTATATTATGTATTGTGTCGTAGAACATATGAAGATCTGACATCAAATCGTGAGCCAAATTGTGACAATGTGACATACCCTTTGTTTAATTTCATAATGTGACAAAAACATTAGGGAATGCAAGCATTCAAATACGGCGTCCGAGGTTGGAAAATGGTTATGATAATCTTCCTTGAAAATGTCACATCGCAACGTTAGGATTTTTAATCAAAGAATAATATGTTGGTGAAAGGTTTGTCACATCGCAACGTTAGGATTTTTAATCAAAGAATAATATGTTGGTGAAAGGTTTTATTAGATTCTAATAGTACAAAAGCTGTCTAATTGTCATATTGCATTATCAAATCGTTCCCTAATCGGTTTTTTGAGATTATGTAATTCATTGTAATGTTGGATTGTAAGTTTTTTTCATAGTTGGGTCTAGCTATTAATACAATGTTTTTCCCTATAATATATATGAAAAATATATCATGAAGTTAATTATATCCAATATTATTTATTTTATATGTTAAGCATACTTTATTATTTAATACTTTCACAATTACTTATTTTAATATCGATTTGTAATTAATTACATGATATCATGTAAATAATTTGTCGCAATATTACAATTAGTAAGACATATCACAATGTGGCATAACCCCTTATTAATGTCGCTAATGTAACATAACTGTGATAAACATCACAATGCGACTAAACGCTTATTAAATGCCCACTCTCGCATTATTAATGTGTCAAATCTTTGGTTGTGTTGACATATACCAACCAAACACTGTAACAAACCATGGTTTAATGTCAAAATGTGATATAACCCTTGATAAACATCATAATGCGACATAACATTCTGATATGTAACATAAACTGTGTTAAATGTCACAATGCGACATAACGCTTATTAAACATCCACTATCACATTATTAATGTGTCTTCCCTATGGTTGTGTTGACATATACCAACCAAACATTGTAATAAACCATGGCTTAACGTTGTAATGTAATATAACCCTTGATAACGTCGGAGTGAAATGTAAACCTTGAAAAGCATTACAATGCAACATACATTCTATGTAGAATGTGGATGCTTTAAACCATTTTTTTTGTCAAATGTCTCTCTCTCTCTCTCTCTCTATATATATATATATATATATATATATGAATAAAATTCTTAGAGAAATTTTCTAAACATCCAAAGACACATTATTAACGTCGTAGTGAAACGTAAACCTTGATAAACATCACAATCCGACATAACATTCTACATTACTATGTAAAATGTGGATGGTTTAAACCATTTCTTTTGTGAAACGACTATATATATATAGATAGATAGATAGATATCAAGATAATTCTTAAAGAAATTTTCTCAACATCCAAATAGATATTATTAATGTGTCAAATATTGGACATTATTACAATGTAACATAACCCCTGGTGAATATCACAATGTGACACAACCCTTGATGAATGTCGCTAATGTAACATAACATGTGATAAACGTTACAATGTGACATAATTTCCATGTTTCATTATGGCTATGTTGAGTAATGTGGTAATGTGACAATATGTAAGTCATTGTAATGTTGCACAATGATTAGGTGTAGTGAAATTTTCAGGTGTTAACTCTGTTTTTACATAAACAAAGGGTTATGTTCGATTACGTTGTTTCTGTATGAATATATTGTATTATGGTTATGTTAATTAATGTGGTTCATTGCATTACAACATTAAAAGTAATTTCATAAGACAAATATATGTTTAATGTATGAAGTGCTATGGTGGATCATCATAGTGAGTGAGCATCAAGTTGAATTGTGACATTGTTGTATGGTCATGATGGTTACTGGATTTTTGTTACATGATGCCATTAATTAAATTGTTTTGTAGTAGTTGGGTTTAGTTTTATTTTTGAATTTCTTATTGCATTCTGAAATTGATGAAGGGCTATCTTGGATTCTGATGTCCATTACTGCTTATGGTGTCTTGTGACATGCGGTGTATAGAAAGTCATCACAAATTACAAGATCGTTAGTTATGTTGTTTTCATTTGAACAAGGCGTGAATGTCAATTGTGGAGTAAATATGGAATATCTTTGTTATTTCAAGTGGGAATAATTGTTATATAATCTGCAATGTTTGTACTGAGATGTTTTCGTAGACTGGAATACTGCAACAGTTGTTTAATTGATGTTTATTTGATGTGAAACTAAATTATTTTTCTAAGCAGTTTCAGTTCCATATATTTTATGATTTGTGATATTTATGAAAAAATAAAATTTTTAAACGAATACAAAAAGTAACAATTTCAATATAATAGTAAGCAATGCATCCATGAATATGATGTAAATGAATGTATGGATTGTTAAAATGAGGAAATCTAGGAATTTAATTGCAACAATTACATATATTATTTAAATTGTTACTTGAGAAAGTGAAATATTGTATTGATTATTTAAATTGTAATTTGAGCAACTGATATATGCAATTGTTGAAAAACCTTTGACATTATGTCAACTTAGTACAGAAAGTCATCATAAATTACCTTATCATCAGTTATTGAATATCTTTGTTATTTCAAGTGCAAAAAATGTGTTCTTTAATGTGCAATGTTTGTTGTCATACTAAGTTGAAATTGAATGCTTTGTTTATTCATTTGTTGATAATGCAATCTTTTAGTGTGTGAGGTCAATATATGTAATATTAGTTGTACTATTTAAAAGATGTAAAGTATTGTTTCCATTAAATTCTCAATATAGCCAATAAATTTTGATGTTATACAGTAAATAAATATGTTTATTTTAGATCAGAAGAAATAAAAATAGTGATTTGAAGCAAAAAACTCGAACATAGCCACTCCAAATTTTTCATATCCTTTATAAAAAGCTTCATGGGCTGAAGACATCTTTTATTTGAAACCAAAACATACCAAAATTTGCACAAAGTGCAAAAACTAAAACATAGTTTTTTTTACAAAGACTCATAAACCTATTGAATTCCATGCCAAAATCCTATAGGGACTGAAACAATGTCGGAGGGAATGGGAGAAGATCATTGAATAAAACCATGCTTGGAATTAGAGGAAAGAAATTCTTATACATGATAATGTTACTGCATTGATTGTTTGCTGGCAATGGTAGACGGTGATTTGGAAGCGATGATCTTTCATCAACTGCTAAATGAGTAACACTGCAAGTTTCCAAATCATAGTATATGAATGGAATTTCAACATTCTTGCACAACAATATAGAATTTCCAACTGCTTGGAATGGTAGATAGTTTGAACAATGTCTATTTATATTTCTAGTCATACCTTGTAAAAGGGTCCATCTTAACCCTTTACCATCCTCGAAATGACTATCTGTTTGTTGAACACAATGTTAACCGCGTTTGAAATCCTGGATTTCATCTATGCACCATATACTTGTAAAACCATCATTCACAAGACATATCAATCAGTTGCAGTGTAAGGTCAGACACATAGATCGTTTCCTACGCCCTGTGTAAATTGAATGCATACCCCATATATTCATTTCAATGTTCAACGAGTACAGTCTGTACACATACGAGGCACCTTCTTCAGAAGTTATTTTCACATGCAACCAATAAATTTTTCCTTAATAAAAAATAGCATCTTTAGGAGCAGTAGGTTCACCATCAGCACCAATTGTTTCTCTCCAAACTCTTTGGAGATTGCTGCGGATAAAAAATTTAGGACCGTGTTCAGTACGCTGATGACATACAAGTATCCATCCATGTTTTTGTTGACCAATGTTACCTATCAGAGAAAAGAAACCATATTCTCCTATATCAACAACTCCTATATTTGAGAAACGCTTAATGAATGGATTTACGATGTAATAATCCTTATGCCCTCGTAGAGGACAATGTTTTGAGAGCAAAATGATTGAACCAATTGTATATTCAATCGTATATCTATATTCTGGATAAGGGACATGCAACAAAGATGTATGTCCTATATGATTGATAAACATATATACAAAATGGTTTTGATATTGTCCCAATATTCCAATTAGAATCCCAGTTTCTATTATATTGTTATTTTTCCAAGCACTAACAAAAGATGGCCTGGACAATAGCTCTTCACAATGTTTAGATATTGATCGCAAATGAACCAATGTTGAAAATGGCACCCATAGGAGAATCATCTCTAGAAACTCGAGTGGTAGTAAACTCCAAATGCTTGGATCCATTTGCAATTAACTAAAAAAAAAATTAAAAATACATAGTTATTACCAACAGAAACATAATAAATTACAAAAATAATTTATTTGCATAACACAGACATAGTAGAACATAACCATGAACCAATGTTAGAAGACACCATAAGCAGCAATGAACATCATAATCCAAGATAACCCTTCATTGATTTCAGAATGCAAAATGAAAATGAAAATAAAAATAAACCCAACTACTACAAAACAATTTAATTAATGGCATCATGTAACAAAAATCAAGCAACCAACATTACCATATTCCAACAGAAACATAACAAATCATAAAAATAATTTCTTTGAACGAACACACAAAGCTATTTAAGCTACTCATAAATAAAATTAAATATACATAGTTATTACCAACAGAAACATAGTAAATGATAAAAATAATTTCTTTGCTCAACATAGACACAGTAGAACATAACCATGAGCCAATGGCAAAAGACACCATAAGCACTAATGAACATGAGAATCCAAGACAACCCCTCATGAATTTCAAAATGCGAAAAGAAATTCAAAACAAAAATAAACCCAACTACTACAAAACAGTTTAATTAATGGCATCATGTAAATAAAATCCAACAACCAACATTACCATATTGCAGCAGAAACATAACAAATCATAAAAATAATTTATTAGAACCAGCACACAAAGCTATTTAAACTACTTATAAATAAGATATAGGTTGACAACAGATTACTTAGGAACAAATCAAAATTCAAAATATTATTCAAACTTATAAAATATCTTCAACACATTTAGATAACTGTATGCAACGATAGACTGAATAAATACAATGATGTGAACAGAAAGAAAAAAGACTCTCACTATTTGTTTTTATGTAGATGGTGATGACAGTGGCTCAACAATCTTTTTATTTTCTTGGCATGACACCACGAATTTTCTTTGCTTTTTTTTCACTATTTTTTTTGTTTTTCTTGCCAAGATCATGAATTTTGTTCTTCACCAATCTGTGGTTAGGCTCATATTTTATTGCATCCTCAACCTTGTCATATACCAACCCAAAACCTGAAGATATTTGTCCATATGTACAAAAACCGTAAATAAATATTTGTTGTGTACCAGTAATGCCAAATTTCTTCCCTATCTCCTTTTGAATTTCTGGTTTGGAAAGGTTTCCTCTTCCAGGATGTAGAACATGTATCTGAAATCGACACCTCAACCTTGGTTCATCTATGAGGTGTCTGATGCATACTTTTGGACGATGTTTGATTTTTTTTACATCCATTTTTTATTTGGATTTGACGCAAAGATCTAGAAAATAAAAACATATATGGTTTTATGAATTCGAACATAATTGTTAGGATATTTAGACACTTAGGAGTTAGTTAAGATCAACTTGTGCAATATATCCGTTAGGTAAAAGTGTGTTTCTTTAGTATGCATTAGTATGCATTTGTAAATATTCTAATCCGACGGTCACGATATGTTCTAGACATAGAATGATCCGACGGTTCAACTTCTCTTAGATCATACCTACCATTGATCCATGGCTTAGCACCCGATTGGTCTATGATCTCTATTTAAAGAGCATAGAGGGTCCTTGGCTAGTTGATCAATTATGAGAAGCTCATGTAACTTTCTTTCTTTTGCATAATAAATTGCTCCAAGTAGCTATTTGGCTGGGGCCGTGGACTGTTTCCCTCTCGAGGGTTTTAACCACGTGACAAACATTGGTGTATTGATCTGTGATCTGTTTGTGTGAAGCGGTTATTCTTGGTGTTCGGTCCTTTGGGAGTACCCTGTGTACCCTAACATGGTATCAGAGCTTTTATGAAGAGTCGCTTTTGGTTTTGATCAAGATCTGGAACCGGTGTTGCCGAAACTTTTTTAAGGGTTTCTGGTTCTAGATTTTTTGTGCATTTGTGGCCCGTGGGAGCTGTTCCATTGCGTCCAGAGCGTCATTTCAATTTGGAAATAGTTTTCGTTTCACCGAAAACTGTTTCCGTTTGTTCCAGAAACACCCATTTCGGCAAATCTGAAGGAAAAAAAAGCAAGCACGAAAAACGAGAGAGAAGAGTAAAAAAAAAAAAAACCTTTCCTCTTTCCATAGTTTTACGTACCTTTTAAACTTAGCTCACTTGGTCCAAAGTTGCTTTACACCTTGATAAGTCTTGAGTTCAAATCTTATCAAGCTACTTTTTAGTGCATGCAAATTCTATTTTCAAGTTACTTTATTGTAAAAGTGCATCTCACATTAATAAAATAAAATAAAAGTGAGTCACTTAAGTCTTTTAATTTATTGCCGCACTATTTAAAAGTACATTATTGTAAAAGTGAACCTCACTTATTCTACAAAAGTGATTCACTTCAAAGCAACTTTATTGTAAAGTGATTGTCAAAGGTTGATCTTTGGAAGAGAGGGGTTCTTTTTTTGTTGTTGTTCAAGTTAATATCTGCCACGTCACTATTGGGGACATCTTCAACATTTCCTTTGATCAAGCATAACTTCATAATCCGGAATCAGTTTTAAGTGCCGTTTTTTTTGAAACCGCATATTTTTTCGAGCTCTTTGCATCCAGATAGTTAGTTTCTATTTTTTCAGCCATTATTTTACAGTATGGATGCCTCTTGTGATATTATACTTACAAGTTCTAACTATTTCTCATGGAAATATCATATGGAGGATGTTCTGCGAAGTAGGGAACTTTTCAGGATAACCTCAGGGAAAGAAACAGAACCCACTGATGATGATAAGAAAATTAAATGGGAAAATATATGTGATGAAGCTCGTGGATTGATTGGGATGGCAATCTCTATTGATTTGCGATTCCACATATCTGACATTGATGAACCTAATAAAGCTTGGGAAAAGTTGGAATCTGTGTTTGGTAAACACAATGAACTTCAGGGTCATCAACTTGAGAATGAGTTGATTTCGTTGAATCCAAATGATTTTTCATGCATTCATGACTATCTATCTAAGTATAAAACTCTTAGATTATTATGTGTCGAATGCAAGATTAAGAAAGAAGACAAACAATGTATTTATCATATTCTTTCCAAACTTGGACCTGCATATTCTATTTTTGTATCTACATTCTACTCCATGAAAGAACCCTTGGCTGCAGCCAGCTATGTAGAGCCTAGCCTTGAATCCTTTTGTGATTCCTTAATTAGAGAGCAAGATAATCTCATTCATCTTGGAATAATTAACAATGCAGATACATCTGGGAAAGCCTTATTGTCCCAACAGAAAGAAAAGTCCAAGCCTCCCAAGAAACAGAATTTTCACAATAATAAGCAGAACAACAAGGGTCCCAAACCCTCTCAGTGAGCTCCTTCTTCAAAAAATGACAAAGGATCCAAGCAAAAAGGAAAGAAGACTGAGCGTCATTGCAATTTTTGTGGGAAAGATAATCATGATGAATCTAAATGTTTTAAGAAGATGGCAGCCTTGGAAGCAACAATGAAGAAGCACCACATCAGCCTAGATTCGTCTTCAGAATCTAACTCTCATGGACATGCACTTTGTGCTTCTGCTTACTCTTATAATGCATCTTCTTCTTCTACTTCAAATGAATGGCTCATTGATTCTGGAGCATCTTATCATATGGCTAAGGATAAAGCCATCTTTTCTACTATGCATGAATGTAACACCAAACAAATATTTGTTGGTGATGATAGATCTCTAAGTGTTGTAGGATCTGGAACAGTTCCAGTAGAAAATGGTCATTTCAGTGATGTACTATGTGTTCCAAAAATTTCCTGCAATTTGTTATCAGTCTATCAAATTATTCATTCAGGTGAAGGTAAAACTATGATGTTTACACCTCACCAAGTTGTAATCAAGGATTTTAAAAATCCTCAAAGTGTCCTTGCTACTGGAACTGTTGATGATATTACCAGGTTGTACAAATTTAACAACTTTGGGTCATCACGTTTTCCTTCTATTTTTGTTTCTCATAGTGATAACTTGAGCAAACTTTGGCATGAGCGATTTGGTCACTTAAATTATCGCTCATTGCAACAACTATGTAAAGAAAATATGGTGATTGGTCTTCCGTTGGTATCTTGCAAGGATGGTGTTTGTTCCGGTTGTGTACTTGGAAAACATCATCGGGACAGTTTTGACAAACGTGCCTCTTGGCACACCTCGGTTCCCTTGGAGCTTGTGCATAGTGACTTGTGTGGCCCTCTTCCATCTGCTTCATTTTCTGGTTTCAAATATTTCTTAACTTTCATTGATGACTACTCTAGACGCACTTGGGTTTACTTCTTAAAACTTAAGAGTGAAGTATTTAACATGTTCTTGGCCTACAAGGCCCTTGTTGAAAAACAATCTGGTCATCAAATTATGAAATTAAGATCTGACAATGGAGGAGAATATGTTAACAACAAGTTCACTACTTTTTGCACTGAACAAGGAATCCAACAACAACACACTGTTTCATATACACCATAGCAAAATTGTGTAGCTGAAAGGAAGAACCGCACTTTAAAAGAAATGGCTAATTGTATGATCCAATCTAAGGGACTAAGTCTTCAATATTGGGCTGAGGCCATAAATTGTGATGGATAAGGTTTCGAAGGTTGAACTGGAGAAATTTCTTCATAGATTCAAAAAGGATAAAAACTTTGGCTCGAGGGATGGCCAATTGAATTCTTCCTTCGGTTTAATTAAATTATTCATGAAGACTTATTGAGGTTCAATAAGAAATTAAGAGCCAACGGAAAAATGTTGGCACCTTGACCTCAACCTTTATTCCTTTCATGCCAAAATATAATAACCTTGTGCCTTTTGATGAACACAAGCCTATCTGCTTATGCAATTGTATATACAAAATAATTGTTAAGGTAATAGAAATGAGGGTGTCACAACAGTACCCAACTTTACTCAAAACATCTCCCACATACCCAAAACATGTGTAAGGAAAATAGGGAATGGAGCTCAGCAAGGACAAAGTACGTTGATTTTTGGCGACACCTAGGGCCACCTGAACTATCTTTGATAGATCTATGGGTAAAGTAGAAGAAAAAAAATCCGAATGCTAGGAATAGGGGGGAAATTGGTGGGTGCTTATCCCAATCCCTAACACAGCCCTTAAATGCACATTTTGCCATTTTTTCTTTCATTTTTTCCTTGGCTGTGAAGAAAATTGAAGAAGAAAGAAAGAAACAAAAATCCAGCAGTGTTGAAGGAGGAGAACAACCCAAAAATAAGGTAGCAATATACCCTCTAACAATCTAGGAGCGATGCTCTTCTAACACTTTAAAAATGAGGAGAAAGGTTAAACATAATCCAACATTGTGGTGATACGTGAAAATAGTCCAACATTGAGGGGAAACACACAGTCCAATAATGAAGGTAGTTTATTTCGATATTTTACTCCTCTTCCTATTTTTGAGTTTCTTGTTATTTCTCCAAAATGACTTCATCAAATTCCTAATATCCACTATGGAAATATGAGGGTAGGACAAAGCCAACAAACGGTGGAGGGATGACATCCTTTAAAATAATGCAATTTTTGTCATGCTACATGGAAAGGCAACTATATGAGTTAAAGCCTATTTTATTAATACTTCAAGGAAGGGTGTTGCGCATTGTTATGGAGATCCAAAGGATCCCACTAGACACCCTAGTGCACAAAGGGAGCAACAAAGGGCTAATTGTAAGGCATGCAAGTAAATCTCAAGGCCATGCCATAATGTCAATGGCAATGATGAAGAAATGCCCTCTGATCGTGAACCTCAATTTGGTGATGAGAGTGTGCCATTAAAAACATAGAAAATCAATACAACTCAACCAACAAGAAACCTAAAGTTCCTCACACTTATGACACGTTTGATGTAAAAGGCAAGGAGGGTGTTGAACTTGCAATAGCAAGATTTTTACTTACATGTGCCATTCCTTTCAATGCGTCTCACTCATCGTATTTTTAGCAAATGGTCTATGCCATTAATGATGGACCTGGATGGTAAAGGAACCTACTTGAGAGAAGCTAATAACTATGTTGGTGGGCAAGGAGAAAGCACATCTTGAGAATGTGATCGCGCCATTAAAGGAATCTTGGAGTCTAAAAGGATGCTCCATTGTTATGGATGGTTGGACTAAATGTCAGAATCGCCCATTCATAAACATCATCGCCTCTTCCATTTCTGGCCCATATTTTCTGAAGGTCGTTGATTTGTTTTGGTCAAGAAAATAACACTTTGTTATTAAAAGACCAATTATATAATGCCATTGCGGAGGTGGTCCCATCTAATGTTGTTCAGGTTGTTACTAATACAGTTCCATTTTGTAAGGAAACAAAAATGATGGTCCAAAACGCGTAGAGGTTAGTGACAAGTCTGATTTCTGATTTTTCATTACAAGCGTGATTTGTTTTTCTAATTTTTAATATTTATTCATTAGTGAAGGCATAAATCTATTTTTTTTATTTGTGAATTCTTGATGTACCCCGGGCATATTTTATGGATGTCATGTGCAATTCATTCTTTGAATAATGCATTGAAATACATTGGGAAAATTGAATAGGCTCGAGTGTTAATTGAGAATGGTCGTAAAATTCAAATATGCAACTACCACCATTCACAAGCCATTTATCGTAGGCATGGGAAAATGCAGCTTCTTAAACCAATTGATACCAAATTTTCCACTTACTACATTATGCATAAGAGGATTGTGGAGATGACAAGGGCCTTACCTACCACAACTATAAGATATATGGGACCAATGGAGGCTATGTACCTTACATGCAGCTATGGAGTTAAAGAGGCTGATTGTGGATAATAATTTTTGGGTTGATGTCAAATTTGTTGTGGAATTTGTAAAGCCAATATATGACATGCTTCACTATGCAAACATAGTTGGTCCATGCTTAGGTGAGATTTATGAGAACGTGGACTCTATGTGTGAGAGGATGAAATCCATCACAAATACAAAAGATCCTACTTTATGGTCACAATTGAAATAATTTATAAATGGGAAGTGGAATAAGTAGAACCCCTGCTTCATATGGTAGCCTATGCAGATAATCCAAAATGGTATCCCACAATAGGAAGGAGGCCTCCTTCCTAAGATAGAGAGGTGGGGAAAGGATTCATGATTGTTGTTAAAAAAAATTATGGTCTTGTAGAAGAGGCCTATGAGATATGATTTGGATTTTCCCAATTTACCCATGGGAAAGGTGTCTTTAGTTCACATGCTTCTTTGATTGATAGGCACAAGAACGATCTATTTCATTGGTGGTGGCTTCATGGTGTCGATGCTCCTAAGTTGCAACAATTTTCCATACGATTACTTGGGCAAGTAAGTAGTTCGGAGTTCCTCACCTTGTCTCTGTATTAATTTAAATTTTACATACTTAGCATTGCCTTTCCCTAATAATTTTATTATACATTAACATTACCATACAATTACTTATGCACATAACTCCTTCCTCATCTTAAGAGAGGAATTGGAGCACTTATGGTTTGATCCATTCAATGAAGAAAAACATATTGGGATCGAGAAAGGCAGAGAACCCAGTCTACATTCAAAGCACACTTCAACTCATATCTCAAAAACACCCAAGGTACAACAAGGAGGGTCCTTTCAACAGATGGGATCAATGCATAAATAATGCCATATGTGTGGACTATGAGATCCAACCAAATGGCCTTGTCGAGATACCTCCAGTTTCTATGGATGAGGAGGAGCTTCCACTTGAGAGTGATTCCTACCTAGAGACCTTGTTGATCAAGGACCTCAATGATGTCGATGACAATGATCTTGTAGAAGTAGATAGCCTATCAGAAATGGCTTCAGGAAGCCAAATCAACTATGCTGTTCATTGTTCAATGTTTTTTGAATTTTCTATTTCATATTTGGAAATGCCTTTAGGAAAATTTGGAGGTAATATGGAAATGGACATATATTATATCTATAGTCAATATCAAATATGTAATTTGAATTTCCACTTGTTTTTCATATCCAGACTCATGATTCATAATTTAATATGTAATTTGCACTTTATATCAATGAACTTTGACGCAACATGCATGTTTTACTATTTAGTAAGTAACTTTATGCTAGTTTGCTATAGTTCATTACTTGTTAAATAGTGAAAATGATTTGAATTTCATATGTATTATAATTAATAAATTATAACCATAAAAAGTTAAAATAATATGTGTGTGTGTGTGTGTGTGTGTGTGTGGAGTACCCCGACGTACCCAAGTCCTATGTTTCAAAAAGTGGTGTCACCATCCCCATCCCCAAACCCAAGTTTCCTGGCAACTTAGGCAATTTGATTTACTATTGGGTTTACAAAACCATGAGGAGATTTCTATTACACAAGAGGATTCCCATTCAATCAAAACCAAGATGATGTTTGTTATGGTACTCAAAATAGACCTTACAAAAGCTTATGACAAGGTGAACTGAAACTATTCAAGGCTTATGTTGATTCACATGTGGTTTTGTGTAGAGTTGTAACTTAGGTAATGAAATCTTATAACAAGGTGAATTGAAACTATTCAAGGCTTATGTTGATTCACATGGGGTTCTATGTATATTTGTAACTTGGGTGATGTGTCTTTCGCTATATTGATGTATGCTTTAGCTACAATATTTTTCAAGACAAGCAAAGGACTACAACAAGGGTGTCCCCTTCCACCTCTATTGTTGCTGTGGCAGATGGTTTAAGTAGGGCTCTGGTAAATACAAAAAGGATTGGAGTTTTAAAGGGTATCAAAATTGTATCAACTAACCTTTTGCATTTGTTATTTGTAGATTACTTTTTCTTGTTTTGTGATGGCTCCAAACAAGATGCTTCTAAGTTAAAAGAAGTGCTTGATCTCTATTTTTTTCCACTGGGATCCTAGTGATTATTAGAAAATCATATATCTCTCTGGCTAGGATGGAGAAAGAGAAAGAGATATACTTTACAAAATTATTGGGGTTTTACCTTAAAGCCCAAAGACTATGGGAAAAGGGACTAGGTATGGCTTATTTCAAAAGTTCAGAAGAGACTCGATTTGGTGTAATCAATGGTTATCTTGGGAAGGAAGGGTGATATTGGTAAAATCAGTGATTGAATGCATCTATACGTAGTGGATGGCCCTTGCCTTTTTTTTCAAAAGGAATTATTTTGGATAAACTGAGAAGGTTATGTTATAGATTTCTATGATCTAGCAGTATGAAAGAGGCATTACACTTGTCAAATGACCATTAGAGTAAATTTCAATTTAAAATGGGCCTTACAAAAATAATACAAATTCCATGTCATCATGTATTAGCCAATCAAAATTCCCTAAAAAATCTAAAAGGGAGCACCTCTTAAACAAATTTTTAATATAAATTTGGGGATAGGTATCATAAAAAAAAACTACTTTTTTTGTTCGTATTTTCGACATATCTCCCTGTGTTTTTACTCAAATTTCAATCGAGAGAGCTCCTTGGATGCGGAATTAAATTACGCATCCAACGAGTACCCACTCGACATACGTTTGACGGGCGTTGCTACCCCAAAAACAGGAAATACCTGAGAAAACGTGATGATGACATCCCGATCTAAATTTGAGTAAAAACACAGGGAGATATGTCAAAAATACGAACAAAAAAGTAGTTTTTTCTTTTCTTCATCCAAAATTAATAAATATTATTTTATTATTTTAACTATTATTTTATTAATTTTCCTTAGGAGGCCCATTTTGAGTTGAAATTCCCTCTAATGAAAGGTTAGCAATCCAAAATGAGTTTAGAGGTTGGGGGCTAAAAAATATTTTTTGTTTTGCTACTATTCTATTTGCTAAAAAAACGTTTGGAGGCTTACATTAATAAAAGGAGTCTAGTGTCAAGTGATAGTTCATAAGTATTGAAAGTTTCTCATTACGCCAAAACCCGCAAATTTTAATAAACTTCCAAATGAAGCACATAACCTTGAGTGGTCGGTTAATTCTATGTTCCTAGGGTGGCGGTTAGTCCGCAAGATCGATTCCTAGAGGTGCAACGGTTAGTCCAACAACCCCCCGCCCCCCTTCAACATCCAGTAAACCAACAAAAGATATTAAATGTCACCCTACTCTTTGACTACATGCCACCTATGAAATATAGACATATTAAACATAGACATGCCAAAGGATAGTCCTATATCTCATGTCGAGGATCCCATTTCCAACAGTGGTGATAGATCTCATGATTGATCATGTTGATCAATGATATGTCATAGGCTAATACCTTGTAGGCTTGTAGCAAGTTGTGTTGTGTATTCTAGAGATCATTTAAATCTTTGTTGATGATGTATTTTGTTTCACATATGTATTACACTATGTGCTATTGCTATTGCTATTGACTGCTTTGGTACTCAAAATAGACCTCGTAAAAGCTTATGATAAGGTGAATTGAAACTATTCAAGGCTTATGCTAATTCACATGGGGTTATGTGTAAAGTTGTAACTTTGGTAAAGAAGTGTGTTTACACAATTTCATTTGTTACATTGGTTAATGGTTCAGCTACAAGATTTTTCAAGCCAAGCAAAGGACTACAACAAGGGTGTCCCCTTGCACCTCTATTGTTTCTTATTGTGGCAAAAGTTTTAATTAGGGATCTAGTGAATACAAAAAGGATTGGAGTTTTAAAGGGTATCAAAATTGGATCAAATAACCTATCGCATTTGTTATTCGTAGATAATATTTTATTATTTTGTGATGACTCCAAACAAGATGTTTTTAAGTTAAAAGAAGTGCTTGATCTCTATTGTTTCGCTACTGTGATTCTGGTGATTATTAGAAAATCATACATCTCTTTGGTTGGGATGGAGAAAGAGAAAGATATATACTTTACAAAATTATTCATGTATCAACAATTAAATTGGAAACCAGGATTAAAATATCATTGTTCTACCTTAAAGCCTGTTACCAACTTTTTTGTACCATTGTTGGGTTACCTGAGGAGCCGCCGGTTGATAGACTTGTTCAAAGTCTGATTCGAGTGTATGAGTTGATTCGTCTGCTTGTCTAGCCAATATTGGCTAGTCACTTTTTTATTTGAATAATTTTGACCATGGCCCCGCGGGGTTTGTAAAAAAAAGTGCTAGTAGGATATTTTTGAGTCGTTCGGTCTCCTGAGACATAGAATCTCAAATAGGGTATTCAAGGGAGTTTTTTGCCCCTGACAATTATGCTTTGCCTTCAGCCGAGTATAATTGATGAGGTTTTCTCTCGCTTCCTCCAAAGCTGGAATCCCCGATATTGAATTCTGGGCCTTGGGGGGTTATTAGAGCCCAACTGAGTGTTATAAGCGTACTAGAGATTACTTAGATATATCATGGTCATGTCCTAAGTCATCTGGACATATAAAAAAAATTCGAAAAAATCTTTTTCAAACAGTGAAAAAATTATTTTTTTTAATTTTTAATTTTTAATTACTTTTCCTAAGTTTTTTGGGTTAATTTTTCGATTAATTAAATGGAAAAAACCCGTTCGAGGTAAATAAGCCTTCTGGGCTCCGAATTCAGTGATTAAAGACTCTAACCTTAAGCCAAAAATCATTCTTGATCAGCCAGCCAGTCAGAACCAACTTTTAGATCAACAATCGGACACATAATGCCTTTTTACTCAAAAAAATCAGTTTTGAGTAAAAAATGAATTTTTATTAAAAAATGATTATTTTGTGGAAAATTAAAACTCTCCAAATTAATCCAAATTCAGTGAAATAAAAGGATAAATGACATCTCATGGAACACTTATGATGATTGGAGTTATCATAACTCAGCTTCAGTCATCATTAAGAGAGCAATTAATTTATTATCAGTTAGCAGACATGTCATCTCCAGCTAAAGATGAGATGGAGAGCACTCATTGGTCCGGTGATTTGATCGAGGTGAAGACTGAAGCTTACACCATCAGTGGGATTCCCAAACCTAGCTCAGTCTCCTGCCAGACCTAAAGGATGAGCTTACCTACATCCAGACTCACACATGTGGCCTCATCCTTGGCTTGTTTTCAGTGCACAAGTTTGGAGTGGGGGCGCCTTGCCTGGGTGGAGGCCTCCCCTCACTCCTGGTTCTCCGGTTTAGGTCTAGGCTCTTTGTTAGGTGGCTAAGCTGGTTAGGGTTTTTTTTTTGGTTTTAGGGTTTTAGCACTCTCTCATTTGTTAAAAAGAGGCTCTTTCAGCTCTATTTGGATGGAATTTTGTAACAGAGTTACTCTAAGAAAATTGGATCAAGCATTTGCTTTAATTTGTTAATAAAGATCAGACTTTGGAGGTCCATGAGCTCTTGGATGTGGTAGTTTTTTGCAATTGGTTGAGGTGATATTGTCTCTAACCCCTTTTTTTTTTAATGCTTATGTGAGATTAAATTGTTTATTTATTAGCTCAAGAGGGCCATTGTTGGCACAGTAGAACAATCATTTGTAGTTCAACTTGATTGTTTATGCGAAGTAGATTAGTATTTTGATGGACATGAGTAATCAATATATACGTAATGTTGATCATGATTCAATTTTCTTAGCATACTAGCATGTATTTTGATCTCACATTTTGTGTTGAGTTGTAGTGTGTTTTCAAGCTTCACAAGTTGAAGAAGGGTGTGAGCTCAGCTGCTTCTATCCCAGGATTCAAGCAACCTTTTTAATCTAACACTTTCATTACAGGACCTACAAAGATCTTCTTCTTCAAAATACAAAAAGAAAGTTGGGAGTCTAGCTCTCTCTCTTGGGTTCCATCCATAATTTCAAATACTTTCCTGTTTACCGAACTTCCCTCTTCTAGTTCTCTCTTTGCTCCTTGATCCCCTTGTTTTTCTTGCTTGCTAGCCTTTTCCTCCTTGTTTGGTTTTTCCCTTTCTTATATTTCCTTCATCGCTGCCCCGTTTTACTCTTTTTACCACTCATTTTCTTCTTTTTGGACAGCCCTAGTGTGCCCTAGTTTATGCCTCTTTTTGCCCTAGTTTTTTGCCCTTCTTCCATCTTGTTTTTGGCCTGTTCTTCCCTTTTTTGTTTGCTGTCCTATTTTTTTTATTTTTATGACAGCCATCTTCCTTCTTCATCGCTGCTTAGTTTTCATCATTTTTTATACTCCTTTGGCCTCATAGTTGGCTGCCCTATTCTTCCATTTTCTTGTCTTTGACCTTCTCTTTGTTTTCCTTCTTTCTTCCTATCATTTTCTTCTTATTTTCAACCTTCTTTGCCTTACACTTTCGCTCTCATTCAAACTTCTTATTTTCCCTTTTTGCAAAGTTCGAGAAAAGTTTCAAGTAAAAGTAAATCACTCTCCTTTTTTACACAAATTTTAATGATAGTAGAGTTGTATGCTTTTATTTGAAAAGCCCTTTCAGGGATTAAATTCCTAAAGGCAAATTGTAATAATTTCAAGAAAGTACTTTTGTTTGAGTGGGGTTTTTAAGTCCCCACTCTCATCCTCCCCCATTTGGGGAGGCTTGTGTTGTGTTTACTTGTGTATACTTAGGTTAGATTTGCTTGTCTTCATCATTATTTGCATCTTATGCTTAGAATATTAATTGTTAATCCATCACTTCCAATTCATTAATTAATTTGATTACTCTTTTAAATTGTTTATCTTTCTAAGATTCTTTCTTAAGTAAGACTCTTGAACTTGCAAAAACACAAGTCAAGAGCACTCTTTATCGGAGAGCATCCTAGGTTTGCATAATCCCTGCATTAGTCTCATCTAGATTAGCTAAGTCTCTTGAACCACTGTCATAAGGCAGGGTCAACAGTGCTCTCTGTCAGAGAGTCTTAATTAATCAACTTAATAAAACCTTCAACACACACACCCCTTTTAATTAATTAACTCCTTCCCCTCCTTGCCGAAGTATGCTCTGACCGATCCCAGATCGGAATACCCAGAAACGACACTGGATCTTTAAACCCTACAAGAGTAATTTGATAATACTTAAACACCCGTAACCAATGCACCGACGTTGTAGGGATTCTTCCAAATTACTTCCTAGTAGAGGCGTCGGAACCTACCGCTGTCTTAGATTCTCGGCTAGCTGGTCAATCTTGGCGATACCAGCCTAGGATACTGGGCGTGCCCGACATGTCTTCAATGGAGGGAACTTAGAAGAGTCTCCTGGCTTTGACAAACTTTTGCTGACACTCTAAGCAAGACCACTATCAAAAAAAATTAAAATCTACCAAGAGCACTTACAAAACCTAATACTCACTAGCTTGATTCCTAGACTTTATTTCACGCATTTATTTGACTCCATAAGGCACTGGTCCTTTGTTATATTTGATTAATTTTCTATCTTGATCAACTGTCTATGGGCCATTTCAATTGATTATATTTGAATGATTAAGTTATAAGTTTGGAATCTTTGCTTATCTGTGTGATCTCTTGTTAGCAACGTGGATTGCTTTGATTAATCATCATCCCCCTAATATTAATCATTTTAAATCATAGTAACTCCTAAACAACACCCATCCACATCCAAAAACATCTAAAAATTAACTTAAAACATTGAGCCATAGAAAACTCTTTGTTAGGGACTACCCCCCTTGGCTTCGTTAGGAGTTATCCTAAAGGAAGGAGCTAGGAATAGGTGACAATACCTAGCTCTGTGCTTTCCCGCAAGGTCACACCTCTCCCACTTTCTCAAGTGAGGAGACAGCTTTCGGAAGATTTCTGCTGCTGGTGTGCAATCGGCGGACAACAAAGCCCAAAGACTATGAGAAAAGGGACTAGGTATGGCTTATTTGAAAAGTTGAGAAGAGACTTGATTGGGTGTAACCATTGGTTGTCTTGGGGAGGAAGGGTGATATTGGTAAAATCAATGATTGAATCCATCCCTATGTAGTGGATGACCCTTTCCTTTTTTTCCAAAAGAAATTATTTTGGATAAGTTGAGAAGGTTACGTTAATGATTTCTATGACCTGGCAAAATGGATAAAAGAGGCATTCCACTTATCAAATGACAAAAGGTTTGCATTACAAAAAGAGTTTGAAGGCTTGGGGCTAATTTTTTTTTTTTACTTTGCTACTACTCTATCTGCCAAAAATGTTTAGACGATTATATTAAGGGACTCTAGGGTTAAGTGACAGTTCATAAGTAATGAAGGTTTTTCGTTGCACCAAAACCCGTAGATGTTAGTAAAATTCTAAACCGAGCACATAACCTTGAGTTGGAAGTTAATTTCATGTTCCTAGGGTGATGATTAGTCCACAAGGTCGATTCCCAGAGGTGCATCAATTAGTCTTACAACCCCTTTCAACATCCACCAAACCATCAAAAGACACCAAATATCACCCTACTCTTTAACTACATGCCACCTACAAAATATAGACATGTTAAAAATAGATATGCCAAAGGATTCCATTTCCAACTGTGTTAATAGGTCCCATGATTTATCATGTTGATCATGCTAAATTTTAGGATTAGGTTAGGATTTGACATAAAGCATATTCTTTAGTGCATAAACAAAATTATGAAACAAAGTTACATTCAGAATAGTACTGATGCAATAAATTCAAACATAATTTTCATCTCTTTCAAACTTTAACACTCCATCGGTCACTGCGTTAAAGTTGGTCCTTGAGATGATTTACCAAATGCCATGTATAGTAACAATATTATAACTGAGAAAAAAAACAATAATAATGTACAATAAATAATACAGTAACAATACTAATTTTGGACCAGCCTTATACTCAGATACTTTTAGGTTCTGGTCTTGTCACCGAAGGGACAAGTCACCTAGATGAACAAATGATGTGGCTTGAGAGAGACATTAAGAGGGTTATAGCAGTAAGGATATACAGACCTCAAATTCTTAATCAACTTGAAGAGAAACTTCAATCATTTAATCATGCTTTAGCAACACTTCTTAAGAAGGAAAAGACACAGGTCACACAGGCATGCCCAACAAAGACACTCAGTCACACTAGTAGAGAAACATACAATCACGCTAGCACACAATTAAACCCAGCAGAGACACACAGTCATGCCTAGCAGAGAAGACACTTCATTCATGACCAATAGAAAAGAAAGGACAAACAGTCTCACAGTCACAGTTCAGCAGGAAGACACTTCACGTCCAGCAAAGAAGAAAGGATAGCCCAACAGTATAAAGACCAAACAGTCACGATTCAGCAGAAAGACACTTCACGACCAGCAGAGAAGAAAGGACCGCACAACAATGTACTAAAAATTCAAATATGAGTTTTTCCACACTCAAAAAATCAGATCTGAGTTTTTCTACATTCAAAAATCAGATCTGAGATTTTTCATATACAAATGAAGAAGTGAAACTTTTGATTTATAATCTTTGATAAGCCTTCTAGAAAGGTCACTTAGGAAACCCCTAAGTTTTAGGAACGTTATCAAGAATAGGGTACCAAAGGTCCAAAAAATTAAAAAAAAAAACTATAAAATTAGAAGGTCCAAAAATACAAACCATAAAATTAATAGGTCAAACAATAAAAACCATAAAATTAAAAGGTATAAAAATAAAAACCATAAATTAAAAGTTGAATTGGGATAGGGTACCAATGGTCCAATGGTCTTACAAAAATAAAACCATAAAATAAAAGTTGACTTAGGATAGGGTACCAATGGTCCAATGGTCTTACAAAAATAAAATCATAAAATAAGAGTTGTCATACTAAAGGTGCACACAATAAGAGTGCTAGGACCAAGTAGAAGGTAAAGGACCATAAGTCAACCAAATGGGGTCACAATAATAAGATAAGGAAACCCTCATACCCATAAGACCAAGGTGTACCATAAAGGTGGGAAAACAACCCCTTTTACCCATAGGACCAACAAGACCAAGGACTTAAATATTTTCTCTCTTAAGGTATATTGTCACATGTGTTCCATATATATATTTTTATCATCACTATATAAGGAGGAGATCCAAACTCTATGGTGTGATCCTCTAGTCCTCAATACTGCTCCTAAAGGTTATTTGCTAGTGACATCATCAAGGGCGGTCAGTCCCTTGAGAAACAACCTAGCAATAATCGATTAGGAGAGAGGACATCACACATCATCATCTTGGTCAACTTGACCAAGATTCACCTGGTTAACTGACCTAAGGGTTAGTTGCTAGTGATGAAATCAATATTGCTTCTAAGGGTTAGTTGCTAGTGGCATCATCAAGGGGTGGCCAATCCCTTGAGAAACAACCTTGCAATAACTGATTAGGAGAGAGGACATCACATATCATCATATCTTGGTTAACTTGACCAAGATTCACCTGGTTAATTGGCCATGACTGCTCCTGCAAGAACTGCTTGGTCCCAGACAAAGAATCTTTCTGGTCCTAGACCAAGAATTCTCTGTCTGAACCTGCAGGATGTGCTTGGACATCGTTTCCAAGAAACTTTCTGGTCCTAGACCATAATACCCTAGAGACATATAGGGGCCCTAACCATACGTTAGGGACTTTTTCATCGCATCAACCCGCTTGGTCCCATATCAAGAACCCAGGAGACTACTAGGGGCCCTAGGGTAGCTTCTAGGGTCTTACTCCCTTAGTTAACTGACTAGGGTACCATCCTCCCTGAGAATGGGTCTTGCAACTGCACTAACTTTAACAAATCAATGATATATAGTAGGTTAATACCTTATAGGCTTATAGCACACTTTGTTGTGGATTCCATAGGCCATTTAAAGCTTTGTTACTAATGTATTTTGTTTCACATCGGTATTGCACTCAATTCCTTTTTTATATATCCACCATAGAAAAAAGAATCACCAAAAAATTGGTGATTTCCTGAAAAATCACGAGATTTTTGGGTCTTCGATTTTTTCAAGCGAAAAAATTGCGATATTTGTAAAAATCGCGCAACGCATGGTAAAGAAAAAATCATCAATTTTTTCCTAAAAAATCGCGCCACGGCCCTAAAAATTGTTACGTCTCTGTCCGGTTTGATAAAAGCAATTTAGGGGTTTGTTTTGATCATTTCGACTCGGAGAAGGACAAGAGAGGGCCATTGCTTCACACCAGGATGGTTTTAATCTATATTCTCATGAACTTGGGGTCGTTTTTACCTTTGAATACATACATTCCAAGCAAACATCTGCACGCAGGCACCATTCTGTTCTAAAAAATCGTGGATTTGCAGAACTTTAAAGGGAGCTTGAAAGGCAGTTTGAGAGGCGTTTGAAGGGCGTTTGAAGTTGAGAGTTGAACTGTTGAGTTAATTTTTTTAAAATCTATGGCATTAACAACCCCAACACCAGATACATTCAATGATTTTGTAATATTAAATTTAAAATATAATATGTAATAATAATATGCACATTGCATAGTTTAAAATAAATAAAACTTAAAACTAAAACTATTAACTCTTATTGCAGATCTACAGAACCAATCACTTTTAGTGTTGATTTTATGGAAGGCCTACTAGCCTTGTTATTTCATTTGTTCTCTAGAATGGATCTCAAGCATGTTTACTATGGTTAATTTCAATATTAAACTCTATACTAAATCAACTTCATTCGGCCCTAAACCTCTAAGTTATGCTTACATGTTAATGTGAAAATGGTTAGGGCTTATTTCTTGCTTATTAGATCTAGATATTAAAAATTTAAATTTAAATAAATGATAATACATAATAAGTAACATATTCTAATTTATATAAATTTTGAAATTTAGTTTTGAATATCCATGATTTCATACCATTTTTTGATAGTTGACTATTGAAGTTGAAGTAAATATCAATTTGCAAATGAACCTAGGTCATTGAGAAGAAAATAAAATAAAACAGTTAAGGACATTAATGATTGCATTTCATCCCTAATAATCTAGATTCTAGAGGACTAATGTTTTAAAGTTTAAATCAGCGTGTTGTTAGTCTTTTTCTATTTAGGTTTAATGTATTTTTTTGTTCTTTTGGTGCCATGGGTTTGGCTTTTGAGGCTATACATTTCCATTGCAAAAATGCCAAAGGAATTAGACCCATTTTGGAAATATGCTGACCTTGAAGATGGAACAAACCAACAATGATTGAATTGCAAATTGTGCAGGAAACATATGACAGGAGGCATCAGCAGGTTGAAATACCATTCGGAAAAACTCCATAGCCATGATGTGGGGCTTTGTAATGCAGTTACCCCCAAGATTATGAGAATCACCCATGATGGAATTCACTCGAAGGATAAAAAAATGGAAGATTCAACTACAAATAGAGCTGAACTTGTTGTAGGTGGAGTGGCTAGGACTTCAGGGACATATGATCATCCCACTGAGGGTAGTGTTGGGGGCTCCACGATCATGGATTCACCTTCTGTGAGGGTTGTCTCTTTGTTCCATGGACTGGAAGTGGTGCTCATGAACCTTCCATCAATTCGATGGTTAAAAAAAGGGAGAAGGAAGAAGCATATAGGCTTATGAAGAGGGTGCTTTTCTGGAGTGACTTGCCTCTTACGATAACAAGAAACAATCCTTGTTTTCAACCTATGTGTGATTTCGTTGCTATTGTTGGCCCAAGGTACAAGTGCCCTACATATGAGGAGATTCGAGGGCCAATTCTTCAAGCAAAGAAGAAAGACATCAACATTAGATTGGAGGACTTCAAACAGTCATGGGAGATCTTTGGATGCACATTGATGTCTGATGGTTGGACAGATGTGAAGGGTAGGACCCTTCTCAATTTCTTGGTACATGCCCTAAAGGTACCATGTTTATCAAATTCGTTTATGCATCGACACATGTAAAAGAAGCATCATTGTTATGTGAGTTGTTGGATGGGGTCCTTCACGAGATTAGTTTGGACAATGTGGTGCAAATCATAACATATAATGCGACTAATTATGTGGTTGATGGTATATTGCTTATGGAGAGGCACCCCTCACTATTTTGT
>LPNX010082488.1:0-10462 GCA_001517045.1 Pseudotsuga menziesii | reverse complement strand
CCTGGACACAATAGACACATGATGCTATGGGATTTGATTGATACATGATGGACTGGGATGCTCCATCAAACTATTCATGCAACTACACTTTTCCTCAACCCCGCCTTTTCCTACAAATGTAAGTTTGATTTTGATGAAGAGGTGTTGGAAGGGCTTATCATATGTATTAATAGGATGGTACCTAATTTTGAGACTCGCACGAGTGTTACTCGTGAGATGGAGATGCATCAAGAGGCTACTGGACTATTTGGCTATGCCGATGCTATCCATGCAAGGACCATTTTGACTCAAAGTAAGTGATTACAAATTAGAATTTATTTAGAACTTCAAATTTTTAAATTTTAATTGTGTTTTATGATTTATTATTTTATTTGAAAATTGAAATTTGAATTATATAATCTGATTCTCTTTCTTTCTTCGTTATTGTAGGTGTGGGGTGGAGGACATAGGTGTAAGGGCACCAAATTTTTAAAAAAATGCCATCCGAGTCCTCAACCAAACCTGTAGCTCTTCTGGATGTGAGCGTAATTGGAGTGTCTTTGATAAAATACACTCAAAGAAACACACCATGTAAGAGCTTTATCAAAGTAATTAAATTCATTGTAATTTAAGATCCTCTTTCATATTGTTTTCCTCTAGCCTCAAGAGTAAAGACTTGTTAAATATTTTTTATCACCCTCTTATAGGTTGGATTTCCCACGCCTGAATGAATTGGTGTATGTCCACTACAATCTTCGACTGTGGATGAAGCAAGTGGAGAAAGCACCCGATGTCGATGCCATTTTCTTGGACAATATTGATGTATTGTGCAAGTGGAGGGTGGAGGTTGAGTTACCTATCATGGAGGAGGAACCTAAATGGTTAGATGAGGAGCAGTAGTAGCAGGGGCATGAGGAGGAGGAGAAAGAGGAGGACGACGAAGCAGAGCGCTTTGACCCAAAGGACTTCATGGAGGGTGATGTGGCTTCATCGGCACCACCTTCTACACTGGTTGATGTATCTAGTCCCCCATTGGCACCAAGTACCGCAACTCTCTATTCGACATCTAGTGTAGAGCCAGGACCCATCTAGTGTAGAGCAGGCCTGGAAAACATCCCATGATATTTTCCCATAAAATGGGAAGAGGGCATTGATATCATAGACAGATAGTTAGCTGCTAGTTTTGTGATGTCATTTTTTATTGGACCATTGGTTGCCCACTTTTGAGTATTATTGGACAATTATATTCAGACTTTCAGTATCAGCTTTGATGTCTCATATTATGTTTGGCATGACTACATGATATATATCAGTTTTTTTTCTATATTTATGTGCCAATGTATTTATTTGATGTCATTGTTGCTTTATATGCTTAAAATTATGAAAACAAATGAATATTTTTTGTGTTTTTCAATATTTGTCGCAGTTTGCCAATTTTTTCGTCAATGTTGCCGAGAAGATGTTTTCTGGACCCTTGCCGATGTCGTTGTTTTCCACTATGATATCTATCCTCACATGGTAAATACATGAACAACTTAGCATATTTTGCCTCTAATTATTTGGAATCTTTTAAAAAATTCCATAAAAAAATTATATTCTATGTATTTTTTACTAAACCGAGTCATTAAGTTCAAAGATTCCTGAGTTTGAGTTGACCCTCGATTGATTCCAACTCTGATTCCAAGTTTTCAAACATTGCTTGTCACTCAATAACAAGGTTGCTTACATGGGATAACTTGCAAAAGATGAACAAAAATGGGGTCGAGTGGTATTCACTTTGCAAACAAAGTGAATAAAATATTATTCACCTACTCATTTTTTGTTCTTACACACTAAACAAGTTTTGAAGAAATTATATTTTTAACAGGTTCAAATAATTTTTTGAGTGTGGGTACAATATTAGAATGTCTTAAAATTCTGAATGGGAACACAAAATGTATAGTGCACATCCTCTCATTATAGCTTGGGGAGTATTAGAATGTCTTAAAATTCTTAAATTTGATGTAGAAACCTAACCCTAATAGTCTAAACCTACTTCATTGTCAAGTTCACTTGATTTGTATGGTTCCTATAGATTATGCCACTATTTGAGGTATGAGACAACTTGCTTGATCCCATTTCCAACTGTGGTGATAGGTTTCATGATCGATTATGTTGATCACTGATATGTAGTTGTGTAAGCTTTGTTGATTATGTATTTTGGTTCACATATGTATTGCACTCTGCCAATTTGATATATATTCACCCTTGCATGGTAAATACATGAGCAGATTTTGCATATTCACCATTGCATCGTAAATACATGAGCAATTTTTGCATAGTTTGTCTCTAATTGTTTGGAATCTTTAAATAATTTTTTTTCCATTAAATAATATTTTTATGTATTTTTGTTAAACCGAGTCATTAAGTTCAAACAGATCTGAGTCATGGCAGAGTTCGAGTTCGAGTTGACTCTCCACCAATTTTGAGTTCAAGTCTGAGTTTTACAACAATGATGTAAACACAATGTGGATATACCCTTTTAGTTTAAACCATGCATGAAAACAAATGTGAGTTGGTGTAAATGTATACACCATGTGTATATAACCTCATAAATGTAAATCCTGCATGGATTGGTGTAAATGTATACACCATATGTATATAACCTCATAAATGTAAATCCTGCATGGAAAACAAGTGTTCTAAGAAACGGTAGACTTGAGTCAATTAATGACAAGACAAAAATGAGCTACTATAGAAAAAATACAGGCTGCAAATTATTTAAAAGAATATCATGCCAAATTTTACATGGGCTCTAATTTCAACAAGGGTCTAGAAATTATATAGAATCGAACTCAATTGCCCAACATACAAGACCAAGATCGGTACCTATGAAAAAATACACACCAAGTATATACAACATATATCAGATCAGCTTCTACATGGAATACAACGATGGAATATACCTAAAAGTGTAAATTAGTTTTCTGGTTGGTAACCCCAAGGGTTCTCAATTGGTAGATGCACTTGTACAAAAGCTCACGGAGGCCTAGGAATTAAATCTCGTTGAGCCTCTTGAGGTTACCAGTCTGTATTTCAACTGGTGATAGAGAAAACCATGGAAGAGGGGTGAACCCGCGGGGGTCTAGCAAGGTACCAGCATCCTCACTTAGAACTAATAGTGAGTGAGGGCCTAAATGTCTCTTCTCAAATAGTTTGATAGTTTGACTGCTGATATAGTTAAGATCTCAATTAAGATGGGTTGTGCTACTGGTTACTATTAACTGCTTCATATGAGAGCCAGATATACATACACAATAACCCCAAAAATTATATATATATATATACACAATACTCGGGCAACACTAGTTTTTGACCCTGGAATTGGAATAAAAACCTGACCATATTTCCAATCTATTTTCAATCCTAGGTTGGCTGGTGAAAAAATCTCGGGCCACGATGAAATTGGGGTGTCATTAAGCACGGAATTGTAACCTGATGGTCCTAAGTAAATAGCACAATGAAAACACAATTTATTCAATGCAAATGCAGTCACAAGAAGCCCAATATAAGCCAACAAAGAAGTTCGAAAACTAAGTATTTTTTTGTAAACAATAACCCCAGAAATTATTACGTCGATAGGCGTTTATATCAATGATATTTTTTGGGGGATGGACTTGCTTGAGCGGATCATCAAGATCCAACAAAACATGCCAAGTGGATGATCCAGATGATTTGAATCGTCTGATATTTTAACTAGGCTAACTAGCTGTAGAGTCAGGAGTTTGTTAGGAGATGAGATTGCGCTTAAGGAGTCGTTAGCCGCCGACTAGGAGATATGTGGAGTCTGTTAGGAGACGTGGTGGTGGAGTAGATAAGCATGGAGGACCAAGCGTGGAGGAGGTATGTGGAAGCATGGAGGAGATACGTGGAAGAGTCTGTTAGCCGCCGAGGAGTAGTCTGTTAGTCGTCGAGGAGTAGTGGTGGAGGAGATACCTGACACAGCTCAGTTTCCAATTTCTCTTCTTCCTGTGCTATCCTGGAGCATTCGCCATCCTGGAGCATTCGTCGATTTGTCTTGGAGCATTCGCTGGAGCGCCTGTGCAGTAGAGGTAAGCCTCAGATTCCCCAAGGCCTCCCAAAACACCTGCAACACTTGAAGTAGAAATAATGCACCCATTTCTTCTTGGAACCATTAATCGTGCTGCATGTTTCATTCCAAGCCCGACTCCTTTCACATTGATACTCATTATTCTATCAAATTCCTCTGCATCAAAGTCCACTATGCTCTTATGCTTCCGCTGGTCTCCAAGGATTCCTGCGTTGCTATACATGATATCAAGTTTTCCATATTTTGCAACTGTTATCTTAACGAGCTCGGCCACATCCTCTTCTCTGCTCACGTCGCAATGCACTTATGTTACGGTAGGAGCCAAAGAGGTGGAGAGCTTCTCGCCTGCAGGTTCATCGATGTTGGCTACTATAAATTTTGCACCATGTTTTGCAAAAAGTCGGACAGACACTTCGCCTATTCCTCGCGCGCCCACTGTAACAATGGCTACTTTGCCTTCCAATCTATATCAAAACAAACAATCTTATGTTAGCTACCGCGCCAAACATTTAGTATTATCTCTTTCTTAAAGCTGAACTTACCGAATAGACTGAAGTCAGAAGCTTGATATCCCACCCTAGAGCCCACACAGAGGGATGATTTCGTTCAAAAATTAGGGTTACAACTGCTGATTGTATAGTGGCCAGAAAACACATTAAGGCTGAATATCTTTTACCCTGTAACCGACAAAGAAAAGACCATGGTTAGAAATAGATCAATCAGTCCCCTCCAGGCACAGAGATAGATATGTATATATGTCTAAACAGCTAATGCAACCGGCGACGACTAACATGGAGCCCGTAGTCATATTCTTAGAATCAGATCCACTCTTACCTTTGCCTTCATTTAAATGGAAAGGTGACGGCCATAGTTTTAGCGGTATTCCTTTGTATAATGTCATAACCATATCCCCACCAATGCATATTATGGTCCCAAGTACCTTTGCTTGACCGGCCAAGCTTCTTATACCAACTCTTTCTAGTCTGCAAAAAGTTCAGACATTAATTAATGGTATTGTGACTGATGATCTCCATACGATTACCCAAAAGGAATAGCCATGAGAAATGTCACGGTAGGTAGCATGTTGCTCAGTGCACATTCAAACATGGATGAGGTATAACGCAGAGCTGCATAGGTATAACCTGTACATAGATTGACTACATAAATAATCTCAAAAACAATGATTTCTTTTTAGAATAAGAGAACGATTGAGTTTATGAAGTATTTACCCAAACAAAGCGCTGAAAAATATTTCACAGAAGACTCGAAATGTCAAAGCTGGCCTACTTTTCCTGCACAAAATGGAAAAACACACCAAAAAATCTATGAACAAATAAAAATACATGAAAAACTTCGACAAAATCTTAGCAGTCATATTCCTGTTGCAGTATAAATAACACTTAATTTTCCAAGACATATGCAAAAGGAACTAATACCAGTGTGGCCACCACATGTCTATAGACTACCAACACAAAATGAGACATTCCTTGACTCAGAGCAACTTTTGAGATTATGTTCATCCCGACGAACCCAAATTGAACAGAAATCATAGCCAAAGCTGGCTTTGATTTGTCTACTCCTATAGATGTAAGTATAGCAAGATGAACATGTGGCGTTGGGCTTTGTTTGCCATTGTATTAGAGCAGTACGAATACACCTCGCCACTTGTATCAAATTTTCGGCCTAAAAGTCCCACCGTGTTGATATGAAATGCTTTTTATGAAATGGCCTTACACCAAAGCAAATTTAATTTTCTTACATAGCCTTCACATGGCCATTCAAACCTCTCCATAGGTAAACACTAACTCAACATAGAACTTGGATTACAACCATTCTATACTACCACATGGCATAAACTTGTTTGACCTCCAAAACTATAGCTCACACAAATCACCTAATGGAGAACATGTCTCCCCCTTCAGTCTTGCTAGTTGGATAATCGCTCAACATGTGGCAGAGACTAGTTCAACACCATTAACACTACTTTGATACCAAATTTAAGGATACAACCGAGTTTACAAACTCACCTATCCACAAGACACAAAGTACATAGGAAAAAAAAAATTGGTCTATCTTATTCATTAACAGGCGAAACTATATATTTATGCACAAGTAGTATTTTTCTTGGTGACCTGAATTTCCTTCAGGCTAGACAACTATTACAATATTGGCGACTAAATCACAATAAAACCTAACCACCGAAACTATATCGGTTCCAAAAACTATTATTTCATTAATGGTCAGGAACTGACCATCGAATATCACCTATCAGCGTCAACCTCCATTACTTTTCCCTAACATATTAAGACAATGGGTGACCTCCATGTGCATGTGTGACCTCCACGTGCATGTGTGACAATCCAAGAGATACACCTGCGATAGTTCGTGTATGGCCACGGTTCTGTGAAGTTCCTAACAACATTTCAAATTCCTTTGAGTCATTTTGCCTCAGTGAATTACTTCTCTATAAACCGTTTAGAAACATTCAGATTGATATTGGAGTTACACTAGTGGAAAATGAGAGATTAGTGACTAGGAGACCAAAAAGTTTGGTCACCATAGATTTTTTCAAGGGATAAATGACCAAAATTGATAAATTTAAGTGAGTTAATTAGAAAAGACCAAGATAAATGACCACTTTTGGTCACGGGATAAAACTAAACTAAAAATGACCAAGATAAATGACCACTTTTGGTCACGAGATAAAACTAAACTAAAAAGGACCAAGATAAATGACCAAAATTGGTCATGGGATGTTTAGACTTAAAATGAGCACATAATAATTGGTCATTTATTTGTTCATGTTTAGTTGTGTCACTCCGGCAATGGAGAATTACATTTTTGACAAGGAATTTGTATAATTTACTAAATTCTAACATATCTACTCAACGATTTGACTACAAAAGTCTATGGAGGTGTACATACTCTAACCCCCTTTGAATTTGAACCCATGACCTCCTAGGATTAAACACATGTTATTAACCATCAATCCCACTTACATTTCACTTACCCCAAAAAAAAGAGAGCATTAAAAGGCCATGAAAACTAGGAATTTAATTTATGACATGTGTGCTAGGATATCTTGTAGATAAATGGAAATATTGCACTAAAGTAATTAGGATCAAATCCAAGTCTTTACCCTATCAAAGTTATATATGTGAATCAATCTATTTATTTCTATTCGATATGCTTATAGAAGTATCCCATAAGATAAGAAATCATACATGTCCATATTTGGGCATGTGTCTCATGTCCCAATGTTTGACATCTGGACTTGTGGAATGTGCATGAACTTCATTTGACGTAAAATAGACACACATTTTACACATATTTTAAAAGTTTCTCGTATGTTTCAAACACATGGTTTGCACATATCCCAATACATCAAACACATAAAGGGTCATAAAGTTGGATTCGAGGTTGTTTTGATGCTCTAAAAGAGAAATTAAAGCCTCTTTTTATTTTCTCATTATTAAAAAGTTAAATAACCTTTGTAGAAAAGGAAAACGAGCTTAAGTGTGGGTCTCATATCTTTATTGTGAGAGGAATTACGATACATACAAAACATGCCCACTTCAAAGAAGAGTAGGATTGAGAAATTTTGAGTAACAAGTAAAAATATAGGTTAAATATAAATTCCTTTATTTCATCATAAATTATAACACATACATAAATAAGCACACTTTAAAGAAGATAAAACTTTATCCGTTTGTATTGAAAACATTAATGTGTATTCATGCCAACTTATATGTTTAATATATAACAAAAACAGATAATTAGAAGAAAAAGATATATAATATGTGAGATGCATATATTAATATAATTGATTTGGTCATCACCTTTGAGTTAGCATTAACCAATTTATATCTCAATACTTTATATCTCAATACATAGGCCTAAAGTAAATCACTTTCAATGATAGTGATCTTTCGAGGAGTGATCCTCTATACCATTAGTTGCGGCAACACTAACAACGAATATGTAGAAATAAGAGGAAACTTATAGGGACAATGGCACTATCACTCGCGATAACCATGGTGCTATTGATGGGAGATATTGTGTTTGTCATCCGTATTGAATGAAAAAACTTTCATAATTGGGATTGCATTACAAAAGCATCGCTTGTAACCTACAAGTGATATGGATTGGAGGTATTTACATGATTTTTTTAATCTCTCAACCTTATTTATAAACATACAAACCCAAAACCAATGGGGTAAGAGAGAACTCGGAAATGTGTGGTGAAATCATCTTCTCTCTATTTTAGTTTGTTGTGATTCCAACCCACATACAAATGCAAAAAAAACAACTAAGAAAGTAATAATTTTATTTTAGCAAGTGACTGAAGAAGTGCACAGACACTCGCCGAAGAACAAGCGCACAGACCCTCGCCGAAGAACAAAGAAAACAAGAATAATCGGAGCAAGGAGAGATTAATAACAGAAAGACATACCACACCAGTGTGCACTGTGGGAAGGGTTGTGGAATTGCTTCTTATTATGATTGATGGATGCATTCATGGTGATTATCAAAGAGGAGGAAAGGAGTAGGGCAGGTTCCTTACAAAGGAAATAGGGTAAATTTTGATCCTGAATGCTTAATTAATTATCTTTTTTACTGATTCTGAATGCTTAATTAATTTTATTTTTTACTGATTCTGAATGCTAGTGAACTAGGGTTTCATTGCGTTATTCCATTGTTGGTTTTACTTGGCACAGAGGCAGGAGGTGGAGGCATTAGAAGTAGATAAATTTAATGTATTTCTAGCAGATCATATATCACAAGCGAATGGTGAGCTACATGAAAATCGAGGAGAGTTTTTTAACACGCTATTTCGTTAAAAATCTACAACTCCTGTTAGTGCTCTGGATACCCATTTTATCAATTGTCAAATTTTGCTAAAAATATATAAACTCGATATAGGGATTTGATTGAATGCCCTCCATTGTATTCATTTCTTGTTCCAATGATGGCTTTGAAGACACCTATTAGCCTTAACTCATGGAGCCTCCTTAAGATCATCCAGAAGTGTAGAAGACAATTTCTTTCTCTATATGTCTCCTTAATTTGACCTTAATTGGTATCTTAACCTGGAGACCTATATGCGCCCATGATTTAGCAGTTGTATGATATAATTATATGCGCCTAGTCAACAAGCAATGGGGAGGTTTCAGATATAATTTAAAAAATGAAACGGAGAAATCATTTGGGAATCAATTGTGTTTCCCCTCCAAGTGCATCCTATGGCTTGGATTTACTTTATTTATTTGTTCAACACCATTATTCCCAGATGAGGAGGAATGCATCATGTGGATCTACCTATTGGGGTCCCAATCGACACTTTTCTTTTTAAACCTCTATCTGGATCTAAGGTAAATTCCACATTCCATAAAAACACGCCAGCAAAGCAGAGGCCTAGAGCCATGAGACCCTTTATGATATGTTTGTGGCATCACAGAATTGTTTCTTGAACCATGAATTTACCTCTAACCAAATTTGTGTTGCTTTCATTCATATGCACTAGTCTCTTATCTTCTTGATTTTAAACTGGTGGAAATAATGTCGAGTGAATCTCCTGATGTATCTTGTACTTACGCTGCATAATGCAAATTCCACTATTTTAAGGATGAGATGTTCACTATTTTGTAATAAATTTAAAACTTTAAAAGTGATTTCTATCATGTGCCAGGCAAATTTATACACGGGGTAAATTTTTCTGTAGAAAGACAGTGCAAGAAACAACTGAAGGAGTGTTGGGGTCATGTTTTCTTTCTCCTATTAGGTCTTGAATCCAAGGTGCAGATTCAATGATACAGGTGGTCTAGAATGCCCCATATCCTCATATTTGGGCAAAACCTTGTGCTATCTTAATTATTGTTGCGCATAGGTTTCATTTGAAAGTTAGTATGTAAACATATTTTGAAACCAACCTTTCAAGGAAGACAAGATAATAATTCATACTCGCAAGGGGATGCTAAGTTTATCAAAGCTAGTCAACTGTTAAAGGTAATTATTCTGCAATTATTTCTTTTTTGTTATGGGTTTTATTGTCATCTGATTTGATTCAGATTCTCTCTCCAAGATCTTCTCTAAAATTTCGTCTCATCTTTGTTCCTTGTTCATATCTGGAGTCTTAAATACTCTCAGATATCTATCTTCCACCTCGATTTCCTGATTTCCCACCCAATCTATTCCTGTGATGGCAGTGCTTCTAATATGATGAAATTCACTATTTTTGAATGAGCAGCCGGCCTGTTTTAATGATTTCAATTGTTTAAAGAGTTGATTTTTTGGATAAGCCTTGCTTTTTATTGTGTTTATGATTATTTAAGAGTTCTTCTACCACAATATCTTGAAACCAAGCATTTGCAAAATTTCATCCCTGCAGTCAAG
>LPNX010082478.1:72191-89362 GCA_001517045.1 Pseudotsuga menziesii | reverse complement strand
TCTCTTGTCTCTTGTGATGTGCTTATGTGATTGTTGTGCTTGTTATTCTCTTAGTGAAAAGATCTTATCATAATGCTAGCTTAAATGTTGAAAAACTAATAGATTCACATAGAGAGGATACATAATTTTCTCCATATAACTGAAAATCAACATGGAGACTATCTAATACGAAGTGTAAAGGAAATAAGTATGATACAACCATTTGATTTGGATTTGAATATTTTTCTATTCACCCATAATTTTTTAAAATATTCATTCACATCTAGTGGCCATGCCTCAAGATTTTCCTCTATCATACCGATGCTCATGCCTAGAAACTTAATGTAATGGTATATGTGAGAAGAAAAAAAGGACGAGATTTATTTGGATCCTATAGAGATATGATATCCTCACATTATTGTATACACTTGAATAATATTTTTTCTTCTTTTCGAATAAGGGGATAGTTATAATTATTGAATAGACCATATATAGCTCCCCAATTGTAAATTGATGTCACTTTGGTTGTGCTATCAATGTGTCTATACCACATAGATACCTTCTTGCTTTCTTCTTCATCATTAGAGTTTCTTTCCAAGATGAGTTCCCCTATGAACATGGTTCACTAGTAAGCCATGTTGATTTCCTACATTTCAATCAAATCATCATATGAACTCTTTAATGCAATTAATACATATATCATAAACACCTTGGTCCATAAGGAAATAAAATTATTTCAATCCAATGCTGAGAGAGGTTTTGGGGGATTTCTTTGCATGAATAGATTGGTCACCATGGTTTCAAGAATTCTTTGAGCATTATTTCTATGATCCATGTGAATTATTTGAGGTGATTGCAGTTATTATTAGGTAGGGATTTTATTGAGTCATTTGGTTTCCAAAGAACAAGAATTGATTGAAACAATAGAGTTATGGTAGCTTGAATAATTAAATATAGTGTTACCAAAACCATAAATCCCAATATGCTAATAACTAGGAGAACTGTGAAATGGCTTTTGTTAGAGTGGATGAGATTCAAAGGGATGATTTTCCATTTATTAGGTGCATATCCATTTATCCTCTCATATTTTGTAGTTGTAGGTACCAACGCCAAGATTCTCAACTGTCACATAAGGGCCAAGCCATAATTATTGAAACTTTGTATGCCTTCCTTTCTCTTCATGAGGCTAATACGATTTAAGAACCAAATCATCGATTTTGAAATATTCATTTCCAGTTGATTTATTAACATATTGCTTCTTGTTTTTTTTTAATGTACTATGAATTTGCTTCTCACCTTGTCTCTTTCCTCTTCCAATTTCAACAAAGTGTTTATCCTACTTTGGACAATATGACCCTCATGTCCTCTAGATGCTTGGGATAACTAAAGGGAATGGAAAAAACACTGTGGGGGGAATAATGACTTCCTTTTTGTAGAGAAGGAAGTAATTCAAAGTTCTTGATGATTATTTTTGGGTATCCCTATCGATTAAGATAATTATAGGGATATCATTGTGTTATTTTTGTTGGTGATCAACTACTATTATTTTTAGGATCCAGATCATTTTTTTTTTCGTGGATTCACCTACCTTGTTTTCGCTAAGAATATTAGTTTGTTGCATAATTCATATTTATTCCTTTATCTAGATAAAACTCGGTTTATTTTTTGAAGAAACGTATGCTGAGTTATCGAATACAAGAGACAATGGAACCCATAACTTAGTAATTACATGCTCATCTAGAAATTGAACAACAATGTCTTTTTTAAGTTTGGTTAAGGACATAACTTCAGTCCATATTCTAATGTAATATGTAGAGGTTAATGTTAGGATATTTAGACACTTGGGAGTTATTTAAGATCAACTTGTTAGAATGTATATTTAGGAAAAGTGTGTTTATTTAGGATACAATTGTCCATAGTAATCCAATGGTTATGATATGTTCTAAACATAGAGTGATCTGACGATTCATCCTTTTCGTGATCTTAATGGCCATTTATACATGGCTTATCACCTGATTGATCCATGATATATATTTAAAGAGCTTGATGACTAATTGTGAGAAACTCATTGTAACATTTTTTTCTTTTGCATAGTAATATTGACTCAACTAGCTATTTGGATGGGGCTGTGGACTGTTTCCAATTTTTAGGGTTTCAACCACGTAAAAACATTGGTATATTGATCTATAATACATTTGTGTGAATCACTTTTCAAGGTTTTTGATTTTTTGGAAATATATTGTATTTTTAAAGCACAATATCAGAGCTATTATGAACTTCTTCGATTAGTGATTGAAATCTTGAACTAGTGTTGCCATATGCATGAAAGGATTTATGGTTTTTTATTTTTCTATGGATTCTATGAAATATGTGTTCCATTGCATCTAGAGAAATGATTTCAGTTAGAAACATGTTTTTATTTTGTTCAAAAATGTTTTTATTTTCATAAGGTACGACCATTTTACAATATCCAAATATATACTATTTACGATTACGCATTAAAAAAAAATTATCACATTCTTTCAGATGTTAGCATGTTTTTTATTTTATTTCTGGTTTATTACCTTTTCAATTTGCGTAATCTCTTTGCCACTCAATCTATGAAAACTTAGAAAGTTTGAACCAGAGTGGAAAGGTTTCTTTTTACTGAATATGATATTTGGAATGAGCTTTGTGTGAACTTGTTCAACCAAAAATAGTGGGGAAGATTAAATTTTCTGGGTACACTAACAAATGGCTAACCCCAGATCAGATAAATTTCCATTTAATTTTTTTTTTGTGTGTGTGGTTGTGTATTTTCTTTCAAGATAGAAGGTAGGGTTTTGGTGTAAGCACACACTCCAAGGCCGGAGAGTAAAAATAAAAAGAAGGGAAAATCACACTTCCTTCCATCCAACTTTTACATATCTTTTGTATTATCTCACTTGGTTGAAAGTTGTTTTATTAAATAATAGGTGTTGGGTTCAAGTATCCTTTTTTTGTAGTTATTCAATAATAGTTCTTGGGTTCAAGTATTATTTTTTTGCATTTGTTTGTGACTTCCACCACCATGAAATCTATTCTCACAATACATGAATCTAATCGCAGGTCATTCATCAAACATGATGCTTTCTCATTTGGCCCTGAAAGGTGAATTGCATTCAAACACCACAAAATTCATATTCAAACACAGTACAATAGGTGTCGTTTGACCTAATATTCGAACACAGTAGAATATATGTTGACCTAATAAAATATATATATATAGATATATATCCTAGTACTTTGTTTCATAGCCGAAGAGAAAAAAAAAACTTAAACTCAAATATGAATTTCATTGATCTTATTCTTACCCTTGTGTAGTTGAGCAGTTAACAACATAGCAGTGAATTGTATTTGTGGGATGCCAATTGAAGCTGAAAATGGTGATTTTTTTTCCAATTAAATTTGAAGGTGAAGCTGATAGTATTTTGGTGCTCCACGCTCTTGTAGATGTCGTTGCACCCACAAAGATTGCTGATATATTTACTATATAGATCCATATTAAGAGAAAGTATGAATGTTTTTTATTAGGCATAATGTGTGTCCTTTATCCAACATGTATTGGCATTTGTAGAAATTTCCTTGATCGGCTCGGAGCTCCAAATGATCTTGAAAACCTGGGAGGACTTTCTCATAGCTCCATAAAACTAACTAAAGAGATGTGATGCTACCAAATAGAACCATGCAGTCATGACCTAAATATTGATTAACACCAAGTAAGATATTGATGTCAACAATTTGGTAGCCTATAAATTAAGATCAATGTTGACCTTATACAATTGTTTCTTGTATCCTTGGTTCATCACACTATTCACCCTACATCTTTTCATTTACCCCAAAACAATTTTACTTAAAAAAATTATTTATATGACTAGTATGAAAGCTAGAGCATTGAGAATGAATTTGGGAAAGCTCTTATTTATTTTCTATTATTTAGGCTGGCCCAAAATTTACTAGTGAATCATGCAAATGTAATTCTGATAATAGAGAATGGGGTCTCTTGTTTGCTACATATCTAAAGAAAATGTTGAAAATACAATAGGCACGTTCTTATTATTCAACCATGATGAATGAGTGAGAAAAGTAACCTTTATATATGTTGTAGCTCATATTCTAACTAATTTCTAGCCATTTAATAAAAGAATGATTAAAAAATAACTACAATGCAAGGTGCAAAGACCCACTTTTCACTCCTTGAGGAATAAATAAATAAATTTATTTAACTTCCTTAACAAACACCCAAAAAGTGGTTTGATCCATTTTATCTTCTAAAGTATATCAGAATTGAACTAAAATTGGTTCTTATGTTTATTGTTTAGAAAGGATTTTAATTCATTTTTAATCAATTGAAGAGGGTTTTCTCGATTCATTTTTTTCTTCGAGGCCATTTTTAGGTATTCCTAAACAAATGGATAAGACTTATCTTGCATGAATTTGGAGATGATCAATGTGTAGTTATGTGCCATGGATCACTCTTGGAGGATTTCAACTCTCTACTTGAACCCAAGGAGATTCAACATCTAAAACAATGAATTCAAAGTTAGTTCTCTTCCTTATTCCCTTTTTATTTCTATCACAAGGGTTTCTAGCTCTCTTTCTTTTCTAGAGCAAGGCTTTCTAGCTCATTAAAGGAATTATTGGTTAATTAACCTTAGTTAGTTAGATATTTTACCTCATTTAATTTGTTAGTAAAACATGATCTAAACCCTAACTGAATTACTCTAATCACCTACAAGGTAAGATCTTAAAGTCCTAATTAATTTGGTGGCTTTCTGTCTCATTGTCAGCCTCTTTTGTTTGCATAAAATTTTGGAAAACCTACAAAGCCTATTTTTATTGGCCACCACCTTTTCCTCTCTAAACTGTACTATGTCCCTCTTTGAGTTAATTTTCGGTGTTAGCTCTCCCTTTCTACTCTTAAACCTAATATTTTACCTCATTTGATCAGTCAAGAATGCTTGCGTTGCATTCATCCTCTCGAAGTTTGTTTTGGATTCTGTACTACTTTTACCTTATTGGCCACTTTACTATCTTGGGCGGGCCCCTACCCATTTATTGAGAAATTTTTTCTCTCCGTAATGGTAGAGTCTTTGAAATATCAGACCCTATATTAATCCATAAAATCAATTTCATTTGGCGAGAAAAAAAACTTCCACTCATATAGGGTTTCATGGAGATGTTTAGTTCCAAAGTTGGCAGTCAGGATCTCTTGATTCAAGTCGTTATTTCCTGAGGAAGCTAAATATCGATCACTCGGTGAGAGACAAGATCATTGAATAAAATATTTATAACAAAATGAATACAAGGAAGCATTGGATTCACTCACTTTTCTCAATATTACAGTATCATGAAGTCTACGCTTCTTGGCTTGGTGCTTGTTGGTTGTAGCTGGAATTGTGTTTTTTAACTTATCTTACCAAATGGTGGAAGAGAATACAAGATCAAAACAACGAGCATGAATAATATCTTGGATTAGTTTTCCTTTCATTCAAAACAACAATATTTTGAGTTGAAAGGTGTATTTCAATATTGAAATCATCCTTTGAACTTGTATTTTTAACCTACTTTAAATGTGTGATTATTTTCTTGAATAATGATTAAAAATTTCTTGTATAGTGTTTGTGGAAGCACAAATTTGGACAAATGACCCCAAAGAAGGGAAGCATGTCTAAAAGAAATAAGCTAAAAAACCTTCCACACATTAATCTAATCACGCTTTCAGTCACACATCTCCCAACATTGGCATTCCATTTGATTAGACATTTGACAATGTTTTTGAAACATACCAGTGAGAACATCCAACACCGGAATTTGCTTTTGACACACTTTTGAAGGAAACAATTGATTCCATCCATATGAGCTACAAGGTACAACTCACTCGGCTACGCATAATTGAAACCTAACCATATGTTGTTCTCCCCTATTCAGATGTGGTTTAGTGGTTCATTAAAATGGAAAACACCAAGGAAATGAACATATATTTGGATAATTGGACAAGGATTGAGTAATATGCCCTGCACACTCTCAAGACCATTTACAAGATTCCACCCCCTGAGATAATGTTGGACACATCATTTTTGTAGTGATTTTCCTACAAGGATGACCCAGTGAAAGTAATAAAGAGCTGGTGGGAAGAGGGAATATTTGGAAAACACCCATGAATTTTTTATTCAACCTCTCACTATCCAACCTCTAACTTGCAAGAGCCTGTGAGGAATGTGGTCATGCTGGAAATCATTTTATATGGAAGAAAGGACTATTCTTAGCTACACGATATTTGGTTTCCCTTGGCACATTAAGTGTTGAACAAGGGGGGATGTATTTAACTAGGAAGAAATGAAATATTGTCAATAAATTTGAACGTGTATGCCTAAAATTTTAGAGAACCCAAATTCAAAATCCCTTGAATCTCACTTGGAAGAATTTTTATTGGATGTGGTCTGCGCCATAAGTGCCTTCACATATATGGGTGATATCTAGAATCCTTATCTTCTACCTTTTTCTATTCACTATAGTGAGTTGTGAAGATAAAGTATTCAGAGCATTATGAATATATCCATGTGGTTTTCTTAGCTCCTCTTTGTGAGCTTGTCTTTGAGAAACTTTGGCTGGTATTCTTTGAGAAATATGTTGAAGTACTAAAAATAATCAAAGACTAGTAACCAATACATGTCCGAAATTAGATATTGTCTATGGAAAAACTTCAGTTCCTCATATCTTCCCTAAGCACATTATGGATATATTAGTTCTAATGGAGGTAGCTTATTAGATGGAAATTTGAAGATAATTACAAATTAAAAGAGTACATCACTATTACGATTTATACTATAAAATATTTTTTGTCAATAGTGGGAGAAGCCAACAAAATTTACTTCCACAAATTAAATTCTAGTGCTTTTCAACTCTACAATCTATTGAAAAGGGATTTTGACCATTTCAAGCAACAAGGCCTAAATTGGCCATGCTTCCATTAATGTTATCTAGAAGAATATTTTTAAAAGACGGCCCTTCATTTTCATTCTACCTCAATATGAAAGCATGAGGCCATAGATAGAGAGCCAATAAAAATTCTCTAAGAAATGTCCTAGAAGTACTGGGGACATCTGATATGAGATAGTCATCTACAAGGGTAGTGAAGGTACAAGTACATGAGACAAAAAACTTGTAATTCATAGAAGGCAACAAGACAGAAGAGTATGGAAGGAAATATGAAAAAAATGAATTACTAAAGCTATCACCATAGTAACAAAGAAAAATGCTGCATCTTCCCACTAGACATAGTATCCAAAAACTAAACAAGAGCCTAGACCAAAACATTTATGGATAGGGGGTTTACAATAAGACTTCACCAGCGTCTAGCGAGGGTGAGGATACAAGCATTGGTGTCACTAGTAGAATGCATCCATAATAGATTTATGTCCATAGATATGTGGATGTAATCAATAATATTTTGATAATATTGCAATTAATTTAAATTTAAAAAAACTTAATTAGCATTTAAGAAAATTGAAATGCGGTCAATGCAAACGTAATTTAATAATAATTTCATGATATAATACATGGACAATACATAATTTTTTGGTTTTAACTGTAATTAAATATATAAAGTCAAAATTTGAGTTAATATAAATAAAGTTATTAAATAATGATATTAATTAATTAATATACTAAACTAAATTAATTAAGTAATGTTATTAAATTTATATAGTACTAATGTTATTAAATTCAAATTTAATATGATTACTTATAATATATAAAATCATAATTCGTATTTATTTTGAACTTATTTAAGTTGAAATTAATTTAAATTTAACACACAAATTGTTAAATTATAAATTTAAATTTAATTATGAATTGAAATTTAATTCCAAATTTAAATTTAAATTTAAATTCTAAATTTAAATTCTAAATATAATTTTAATTATAAGTTTAAATTGTATTTACATAATTTAATTTAATTTAAAGAATGATTAAATTACATATTTACATTAATTAAATTTAAAAACAAAAACTAATAATATTGGAAAAAGAACACTATAAATAAAATAATATAACATAATGCCCATTTCATGTTCCAAACATTCCAAAATATTCCGTGACAAAACATTCCAAACATTCCAAATCAAAGAGTGGAAAGTACAATAGTTTCCCACAAAAGTAGATTCATGGAATTGCTTGATAAAAACATAGACAAGCTTCTCAACACAAAATAGATAAATTGATTACCCAAAAAGACTTATTAGCATGTGATTTTCACAAAATAGAGAATTTGATTACTCTCATAGACTTTTTAGCATGAGATTGTAATAAAATAGATCACTATATGATAATATTATAATAAAAAAATATTGACGATACAGTATGATTTTGACTTTAGATAAATATCCCACTGCATCAATGCTATTCAACAGTGCAAGGAAGACTTGTGAGGCATATATGATTTTTTTTATACCAATTCCTTTGGAAATCATGTTACATGCATGGGTGCAAATGTTGAAAAGGAACAACACATCGCTCAATAATAAACTAAACAAGGTAATGATGTCTGCAAAGGATTCCAAGGGATTCAAGTCCCTAGAATGACACATTTATTATCCATTTTGATTCTAACACATTGGAAGTTACTTGTTGAAACATATTTATGAGAAAATTACAACGTAATTTAGTTTCAAATAATGGAATTGTTTTCAATAGTATCTCCACATATTGTACCCCGTGATCTTGATTTTCAACACAACATGCATTATTCTGGAATATTTTGGCTGATCAAGTATCGATCTATCATTTAGTTACTCCAACACAGAAAATATAATATAATATCGATGATAATAAAAATAAAATAAAGAAATATACAAAAGAGAAATTGATTCAACTCCTAGTCCCAGTCCCAACACATATTTTAAACCATATAAAAAAATATCTGCTAAAAAGAATCAAAATGATTACCTTCCATGTCCGATGCATATGTGGCTACATTAAAATATTTAAAACCGATCCATTTGCCATGAAAAGGTTCATTCTAAGACTGAATTTCTTTTCTACAAGCACAATATTCGTTAAGTTTCCATAGCCAAAGAAACCAATTTTATGGATCCTAGCTCCCACACCCTTCATTCAATTGACCAGTATCTGTGTGTTAGTTGAACGACATGTTTAGGAATTCAATCAATCATGCAACAATGAGATGATCATGGTTTTAGGGAGTGTGACAGAGAGACAACCTGGGCATCATTTCCACGTGGTTCCTTCTTTGTTGATTGAAAATAGGTGGCATAATGTATGGGCAAGATTAATAGTGAACCAAGAAATCGCCAACAAATCATGAGGACATGTGTCTACAAATTATAAATACATGTGTGACAATTGGATTGGTGGAAGGGATGATGAAACGTGTACAGTAATTTTCAAAACGCACCTCCATAGAAAAAACACCTATCAGCGTAAATCATAATAATAACTATTATTAGTGTTTTTATAAACTATATAAATAGTTTAGTATATAGTTTTTTTTTGAAAATTATATATATATATATATATATTAAAATAAATATTATAATAATAACTCTTACTAAATAATAATATTATTATTATATTTTATTTATTTTATTTGAAAAAATGATGGAACTATTTTTTAGGGTTGAAGGGGAAGGTTGCGTGAATTTTTAAGCAGATAACAAAGAGCGCACGTGTGAAAATAAGTGAGAACATGGTGGGATATTGTGAAAGGATGTGTGTAGAGAGAGGTCAAGCGAGTGTAGGGGAAGCACACAGGAAGAGTGCAGCAATGGGGAGTGGTGGGAGCAAGAGACTATGTGGGGGAGTGCTCGCTGGATGGTGGAGGAAAGTTCGTGTAGGAGGTTGAGAGTAGAGGAGGAGTGATGTGGGTGGAAGGAGTGAATGTAGCAATGGGGGATGGATCAAGTGCATGTTGGGAGAAAAGATGGATGGAAGGAGAGGTTGGATGATCCAAGCGAATGATTCGATTGAATGCGTAGTTTGGAAAGGTGGAGGACGAGAAGAATGGCAAGGAACGAGGACTAGGAACGGAGCAACAAGCGAGAAGGTGGCAAGGCTTGAGTAGACCAGTGTAATGGATGGCAAGTAGAGTGGAGCGAGCAACATGTGGAGGGATGGATGCATAATTTTATGGTGCATAGGTCGTGGGTGTATGGGAAGTTTGAAGTAAGTGAAGAGAGATATGGGAATGTGGGATGGGGATGGAATGGAGTGTTGGAAGGTGGAATTAACTTAAGAACACAAGAGGGAGGAATGCAGGATTGGTGAGGGTGTGGGAGCAGCATGAAGGGAAAATGGTGTGCCTGAGGTGGAGTCGAGGTGCAGTGAGAGAGAATCGAGAGATGGAGTGTTTGAGGAGAATGAGGGGGTAGGAAATGGAATGCAATGAGTGGATAGTCAGTGTGAGTGAGATCCTGAAGCTCTAATACCACTTGTAATCTTAAAACCTTACATGTCAGAAATTAAAACTTAAAACTTTAAAATGTTAACTACTAATAAAATTTATACACTTTCTTTTGAAAAAAATATAATATATACATTTTAAAAATTTATATCTCTAAAATTTATATAATTAAACATTATTAAAAAAACATATAACGATATTACCAATATAGTCAATAAACAAAACAAAATTGGAATGAATAGAGATGTAACATATACATTTTATTTTGAAAAAAATATCATATATACATTAAAAAATATATATCTATAAGATTTATATATTTAAACATTAGTAATAAAACATATAACTATATTACCTATATAGTAAATATAAAAAATTTGAATGAATATAGATGTATGACATATGAAGTTGTATTTCATCTTTATGTTTGTAAGATTAAAACTTCAAATTATTATTGCACTCTTTAAAATAATTAATAACCAAAAATAAAACTTTTTACATACTTTACAAACCAATAAAAAAATATACCAAAGAATTAAAAAAAATACAAGTTTTTTTTACCTACACTCTTGACGTATTTTACAAAAAAATTAAAAAATATACAACCTTTTGACATACTGAAAATAATAATAATAAATATACGAGTTTCCTTAATGTAAAAGTAGTAAGCCCCATGCTCTTCAAGAAAAATTCATTAACATATATACCTATACCCACGAACAAAAAATATTTCATTCTCCAACTAACTTCCATTTCTATTCATGTGAGAAACACTTATATCTGGCATCCTATTATATAAAATTCCAGTATCAGGATTCACTGATTTAAATGAGGAGATACACTCACCTACAAGACACTACCTACTACTATATCAAATGAAAATGTAAGAAAATTTAATCATTGATTTTCAAATTGGTTATGGTTTTGAATTAAATGATTATGATGACACTATCATTGGACTGGTTGTTGATGAAAGATGAGAAAACCCATTGGGAAGAAACTTCATTTATATTTCGTTACCTTATTTTATTTATATTACTAATAATCTCTATAAATATATTAAATTCTAGACAAAGTATTCATAAAATACAACATATACTTTTAGAAGAGTTTTTTTTTTGCAAAATGTTCATTTCAATAATTGTGTTATTTATCTTCAGCAAAATTCCCATTTTAATAATTTTCTAAAGGTAGGGACTTTTCTGCTCACAACCCTTGTTAGTATATACATTTCTATTACTTATATTTTTAAGTGGTTTTCTATTGTCATTAGAGAACATGGATTATTTATTTGCATTATCTATGTGTGAATGTCATAACCCTAGCCTAGATTTTCCATTAATTCCATGTTAAATTCTCATGTGCATGACTTTGCCTTTAACAACATCCATACTTTCTGAATATCCTTATGAAATTTAAACCATAAATCCTTTTTAGAATTACAATTTCTTTACCATATCAATAACTTCATCACTAGAAATCCATATGACTTCATCAAGTATGTCTTCATCAAAATTATATGGAACAAAACCTGCACCAATGTCTTGAATTTTGAGAGGGTCTAGCCTTCCTCTCGACACTATGTTATTCTTGGCTAGCTCCATGCCACTAATGTTCTTGTCTAAATTTTTCCTTTCAAATATCAACTAAGACCCATAATTGTTACTCCAGTTCCTGTTTCGGTGATTAATATGTCAACATCCCCTCTGTGATTTCCACTGTGTAAACACTAGCATGATGGTCAAGAAAAGGTTTCTAGAGATATTTTTTGAATTTTTACACTAGTGCATAAGGTAGGGATGATTTTAAGGAACGATACTTATTTAAAAGTGGATAAATGTTGGCAAATATTACCAATTATTAAAATGACATTTATAAAATGATTGGTGATATGTTTCAAAAAATATTTTAATTTCCAAGGATTTTATATCATTTATATAATAATTTGGTGATTTTTAGGGTGAAAAAATTTTACCCCATCAAAATTGGACGAAACAGGGCTTCAAAAAATGTAAAATGGAGAATCATTTTTGGGAGAAAAACATGGAAAAATAGCCCACTGGGCTAAAATTCGCCCCTAAAATTATCCCTCGCATAAGGTGACCTTCAAATGATCACCAATATTCAAGTTCAGTAAGTTCTCAATCAATTTGCAAGATATCCAACTCACTTCTTCTCTAAGGTCATTCCAATATAACCATTCCTTCATCATATATTATCCGATTTAGCATCCAACCGATATTCATAATAAACAAGTGCAACTTCTACTCATCACTTCATCTCAAAATTAGTTCCTCTGTAATACCTTTTCATGAAACTCGATAAGGTATAAAGATACTTTTAACATTTGCACTTGGGAGCTTCATCTTGATAGTTGACAGGTCTAAGTATATTCCTTTGACACTTGACTTACATCTTAGTTTTCACCTTCACGGTTGGTCAATGCACTATATGACATATGATAGGTAGCACATAATAATTTAGTAGGATCTTCCTTAGGTGTTGTGAGCGTTTATACATATTGAATACTTTTCTTGTCTCCTTTCACTAGAATTAAGCTATAAAACTTTGTTGGTTTAGTGCTTATATAACACTTGGGAGAAATTTTATAGTTGCGCTAAGTTCCATGGAACATGTTAACTCCTTTAGTGCCATCAATAATACATTTACCCAACATACTTGTCACCATTGGTATTTGAATGCATGATGCATTTTTTTTACATCATGGAAATTATCCCACATGCATGGAGTTTTAAACATAGGTATATGTTCATTGAACCAACACGTTGATCATACCAAATTCATTGGAATTCCCCACTTGGAATTTAGTGTGAGTGCTTTGAGAAATGGAGGGAGGACTCTTTAGCTCAGATTCTGGCTAGGAGTTATGGACTTGGAGATCAACACCCAAATGAAGTTTTACAAGAATGACAAAACTAAAGATGAAAATTATGGATTTAAAATAATCTGGGGTTTGACATATAAAGTGGAATTTTTTATTCGACTTGTGGAGAAATAAACAAACTATGAAGGATGATGTCCAAACCATATATTTTTGGTTTGAAATACCTTTTTTTGACTCATAAATGAAACCTGGCCTAATTTAATTTTTACCAAACATTTCAAAGAACAAATAATAAAATAAATGATGGCAAATGCAAATTAAAAAATAGTAATAAAAACCCATTTATTTTGTACTAATATCGTGACATATGAATTAGACATTTAACTTATACTTTGGAGTTTCGGTTGGGTAAAATATCGCCACTAACTTGTTTTATATTAAATATAAAATCATAATAGCAATCTTTAAAAGGAAAATTATATTTAAAATAACATAATCTATTCTTTAATTTAAGTGAGATTAGGTAAAACTTAAAAAGGAAACTATCGAAAGTTTAAATGGAGGGGAGAAAAATAAGTGATACTTTGAATTTTGAAAAATAATAGATAATGAGACTTACCAGGATAAGATTTGACAAACTTTGAGCAAATATTTAAGTCTTGGAAAAAATTCAGCAAAATTGACACGAACCTGACGAAAGGTCAACAAAATCAATGGATTTAATTTGGATTTGATGGGAAGATAACCAAATCCTATAAAACATCAAAGCCAATGCAAAATTAGAATGTCAGATGTCAAAATTCAAATAGTAGGTCCATTACAAGTATACAAATTTTTGCTTCCAGAATTTCCCATGGTGAACACTTTTTGAAAATTCATTGATTTTGTTGCTTGACACTAAATTTGTTTATGAGGAAGAATATAATACAAACATCTAGCTACAGCTGGGTATGGATCCCTCCTTGCGATGCTATGAGAACCGACAAGCCAAGTTCCTTTCTTTACCATATGTGCAACCTCTCTCCCTACAACTCATTTTGCTCATACAGAGAAAAACACTCTTAAAGATGAAACCAACCACATAATACAAACAAAGCTTTCCTACAACTAAAAGCTTAAAGTAGAAGTACCATTCACCACTATGTTTTTTTTCATTTCATTCTTGCAAACTGTACCCCATTTTTATGCCTGTAGATCACTTCTGCTCCTTATTGAACACTGGAAATACTGGCACACTCAAAAACATACTGCAACAAACTGAAATTTAACTTTTCCACTGCTTAACCAATTTCCATTGATATCACCTATGTGATTGATGGGTGGCCATCATTTATTTATAATGATTTTCCACAGTGCTTGTACTATGGGAACATATCCATTGCTTAACGAATGAATATTGGTATGAAATTTTGGTATATGAAATATAATTTCTTCTTGGTATGAAATTATATATTTAAAATCAGCTTTAACTCAACCAATATTCTATTCATTCGTAAATACATTGCATATCATACGACAATATGCTTCCAATTCTTTGATTAACCAATGTTATGTTCATTTCTAAACATGACATATAATTGTATGTTTCAAAATAGTATTTTGTTTATTCTTACTTAACTAAAGTTAATTTCAAAAAGTCGTAAATTAGTTTTGAAAATCCATATTCTTAGCATCTTGAAATCAATTCAAGTACCCATTCATTCAAATATTTTTCAATGACAATTAAACATATAAAAATCTGACAATCCCACAAAATGTAGACTAATAACAAAATAATTACATATAAATCAACTAAATTGTAATCCATAATTTAAAAAGTTTATCATTTCATCTTATGAAATAAGAGATATTAAGCTCACCTTAGTGATCACCTTCACCCCAGTGTGACTGAGATTCTTTAAGATATTAATATTCTTTCGTATTATCTTCACTATTTTCTTTATATTGTTGTTGAACACAAATAAATACATTGATTACATTGCTTTCTCTTTGCTTGGGGTAATTTTTACAAAACAAATCCCCCCAGTGGAAAGTTCCCATCAATCGTTTGAATAGGAAAACGAGGTACATGAGCTGGTGAAACAACCTTGGTTGATGTTTTCATTGGGACCTTAAGAACATTTACTAAATCGTCAACATTAATTTATTCGTCTTAAGTTCTTTTTCTTTTCGATCTCTTCTTCAATATTTTTGGTTGCTTCTTCTGGCACCCTATTTGACTTTTCCTTTTCTTCTTGAATTTTAATTCATCACAAATTATATGGTAATTTCTCACATACTTCCATTCCCATAAATTGTTACAATACACATGCAATGTTGGTTCTACTAGTTTTGATGACTTCCACTTCCATTTCACATCGGGGAATGAATTTGCAACACACATAATATCGAAGAGATGAGAGGACATATACAATTAAGATGCAGGAGACGAATGGAGGGGGACGAGGAGAAGGGAGGGGGTGGTGGAGGGAGACATGAAGAGGAGGGTTTCGGGGGTCTAGGAGGAGGAGGAGGGAGGACGTGGAGGTGTAAAATCATGATAGATTCTATTGGTTGAAGCTATTTTCATAAAATCAAGAGGTTGTTTTAGCAAATTTCACTTATGAAGTTGTTTGCATGAAAAAACTTGAATTACCTTTTCGAAATGACTCAAATGAAATTACAACATACAAAACATGTATGTATGTTGTAATACCATTATATGTTTGATTTTTTCAAACTATCTCCATAAAAAATAGGAGGTTGTTTTCATTTGATCAAACTATCCTAGTGTCATATTACAAATTTGTTTGAATTTTTTTGTTTATAACATGGATATGTAAGTCCTAATCATTCAAAATTTTCCACCACTTAACAAATTTCCATTGATATACCCTATGTGATTAATGGGTGGCCATCATTTATTTACAATGATTTTCCATAGTGCTTGTACTATGGGAACATATCCATTGCTTAACCAATGACTAATGGTATGAAATTTTGGTATATGAAATAGAATTTCTTCTTGGTATGGAATTATATATTTAAAATCAGATTTGAATCAACAAATGTTCTATTCATTTGTAAATACATGGCATATCATCGGACAAGATGTTTTCAATTCTTTGATTAACCAATGTTATGTTCATTTCTAAACATGACATAGAATTGTATGTTTCAAACTAGTATTTTGTTTATTCTTACATAACTAAAGTTAATTTCAAAAAGTCGTAAATTATTTTTGAAAATACATATTCTTAGCATATTGAAATCAATTCAAGTACCCATTATTTCAAATATTTTTCAATGACAATTAAACATCTAAAACTATGACAATCCCACAAAATGTACACTAATAACAAAATAATTACATATAAATCAACTAAATTTTAATCCATAATTGAAAAAGTTCATCATTTCATCTTTTGAAACAATAGATATTAAGCTCACATTAGTGATCACCTTCACCCTAGTTTGACTGAGATTCTTTAACATATTAAGCATCTTTCATATTCTCTTCACTATTTTACTTATATTGTTTTTGAACTCAAATAAATACATTGATTGCAATGCTTTCGCTTTTCTTGGTTAATTTTTACAAAACAAATCCCCCCAATGGCAAGTTCCCATTGATGGTTTGAATAGGAAAAGGAGGTGCATGAGCTAGTAAAACAACCTTGGTTGATGTTTTAATTGGGACCTTAAGAACATTTACTAAACCCTCAACATTAATTTATTCATCTTAAGTTCTTTTTGTTTTCAATCTCTTCTTCAATATTTTTGGTTGCTTCTTCTAGCACCCTATTTGACTTTTCTTTTTCTTCTTGCACTTTTTTTCTTTGTTCTTTATCACTTTTTATGTAATATTCCTCTTGTTCCTTCCTCATAGGTTCCTTTTTTCCATTTTAACTTGAATGAATTTTTGTA
>LPNX010082478.1:55180-71922 GCA_001517045.1 Pseudotsuga menziesii | reverse complement strand
AATATATTGTCAATAAATAGTGTGGAAAGATGTTTGGAGGATCATATCCATAATATATCTGTAGATAATTGTGTTCCTTAGTATGATATCAATCATAGATGTTTTCCATCACATAAAAGGTTGTTTTAGACATGGATGGAGTAGGATTGTCATGTATATGAGTGTAAAAAGCTAAAATAAATTCATCGCATATTATTTGGTAATTTCTCACATATTCCCATTCCCATAAATTGTTACAATACACATGCAATGTTGGATTTACTAGTTTTGATGACTTCCACTACCATTTCACATCGGGGAATGAATTTGCAACACACATAATATCAAAGAGATGAAAGGACATATACAATTAAGATGTAGGTACTTAAATTGGTTTATTTACTGTAATGATGGTTTGATCCAAACTAGATGATAAAATGACTCCCTAATTGAAAATGTGGCCAATTGTGACTATTGTGTGCATTGTTAAGACCCAAGATTCATGCAAAGTGGATACATCCTTTTCTCCATATAATAAAAAATCAAAATGGAGAATATGTAATACAAAGTGTGAAGGAATTAAGTATTATACAACCATTTTATTTGGATTTGAAATTTTTTTCTCTTCACCCATAATTTTTTTAAACATTCATTCACATCTAGCGGCCATGCCTCAATATTTTCCTCTGACATATCGATGATCATGCCTGAGAAATTAAAGTAATGGTATATATGATAATAAAGGAAGGAAGAGATTGTTTTGGATCCTCCCTAATTCATGACAATATTTTTCTCTATGTCCACTCTCAGAAGTATCCAATAAATTATAGTAGCGGAAGGAAACACCTCCGACCTAAATGTAACTCGATAGAGCTATGATCTCCTCACATTCTTGTATGCACTTGAATAATCATTGTCTTCTTTTGGAATAAGGGGATAGTTATAATTATTGAATAGACCATTTCATTTGTGCGCTTCTCATCTAATTCATTCAATTGATTTGATCGGTTCTTCTGATCCTTCATTAATTCCATATTTGTCTCTATAGTTGTTCTCACAGTTTTGATTTCAAACTCAATAGGGAAAAAACATTCTTTCAGTACACCAAATCATATGGGGAGAAAAATGCAGTGTTGTACCATGTAGTACGATAAGCTCATAATGCTTCTGGAATCCTTTTATCCCAATCCTTACAGTGGATCTTTACTTATTTGGTAAGGATTTCCTCGATTAACTTATTAGTGCTTTCCACTTGGCCATTGGCTTGTGTATGATATGGCGAGGTTACTCAATGCTGAATATGGTATTACTAAAATAAGTCCTCCATTTGATGTGACACAAACTGTGGTCCTCCCTTTGCTACTATCTCTTTAGGTACTCCAAAATGGGTGAAGATCTCTCCATATAAGAAATCTATCACAGATTGATCATTGGCTTTTACCAAAGCCACAACCTCCACCCACTTAGTCATATAATTAGTGCAAACCAATATATAAACCAAACAATACATAATTTTCGGTTTTAACCATAATTTAAATACAAAGTCAAAATTTGAGTTAATATAAATAAAGTCATTAAATAAAGATATTAATTAATCAATGTTATTTATTACTCAATATTACTTAACTAAATTAATTAAGTAATGTTATTAAATTTGTATAGTATTGAAGTTATTCAATTTAAATTTAATATGATTAATTTTAATACAAATCATAATTTCCATTAATTTTGAACTTATTTAAGTTGAAATTAATTTAAATTTAATACACACAAATTATTAAATTCTAAATTTAAATTTTATTTACATAATTTAATTTAATTTAAATTTAATATAAAGAATGGTTAAATTATATATTTACATATATTAAATTTAAAAAAACAATCAAACTGGAAAAATAATGTTGGAAATAAATAATATAGCATAATACCCATTTCATATTATTTTTATTAAAAGATATTTGTGATATAATTTGGAATTTGAAAGCAGTGACAAAACTTTGCGATATAAAATTATTTGGAAAAGTCGTTATTGTTAATCCCTAAGATCTACTGAAAGTAGCATTAGTCACAATATTTGAAGATAATATGGTGAGGGGTGTTTATTTCCTGATGTACTAAAACCTCCCTTTTTTCTTGGAAGCAATACTGTAATTGGGTGGTTGGGCACATTTCTTGCCAACCACCCAATTTTCACTGGCAAACAATCCATGATTATGTTAACATTCACAATTGTTCGTGACTTCCACCACCATGAAATCTATTCTCAACATACACGAATCTAATCGCAAGTCATTCACTAAACACGATGCTTGCTCATTTGGCCTTGAAAGCCGAATTGTATTCAACCACCACAAAATTCATATAACATAGTACAATAGGTGTTTTTCAACCTAATATTCGAACACAACAAAATAGATGTTGACCTAATAAATAAAAAATCTATATCCTAGTACTATGTTTCATATCCTAAGAGAAACAAAAATAACTTAAACTAAAATATGAATCTCATTGATCTAATTCTTACCCTTGTGGTTTTGAGAAGTTAACGATGAAGCAGTGAATTGTATTTGTGGGCTGCCAATGGAAGTTGAAGATGACGGTATTTTTTCCAATTGAAGATAAAGCTGAAGTTGACAGTGTTTTTGTTATCCATGCTCTTGTAGATGTCATTGCACCCACAAATATTATTGACATATTTATTATACATATCAATATTAAGAGAAATTTTTAATGTTTTTTATTAGGCATAATAGATGAAATGTTAAGAGTGATCAAAATTGATCGAAAGGCTAGGTAGCCTTTACTGTGAGACAACAACAAGTATCTGCCCTAAGATTCTATGCATTGATTGAATATAGAATCAATGCTTTCACTTGTCAAACAATTTTTTCAGGTGGAACACGAAGCTCAACTTATTGCGTTGCATTTGAAGAGTTCATGTTTGCATAATAACATCAATGTAACAACCTAGAGGAGAGATACTCTTCATGTTGTGATATGTGTTCCCTGACCTTTCACATGTGAAACAAACATAAAGAGAGTCAACTAAAGAACCTATGAACGAGCTATAGGAAACCTCACATAACATGACACTACATAATAAAGCATTGATAGAGAAACATCAAGTAAACGTTATCCATGTACAAATCTTTTGCACATATTTTTAAAAAAAATGACAAGAAGATGTTATGTTATTATATAATAAAAATATTTGATAACCAATTCCAAAATATTCCAAATCAAAGAGTGTAAAGTACAATAATTTCCCACAAATGTAGATTCATGGCATTGCTTAGTAAAAAAAATTAGATAAATTGATTACCCAGAAAGACTTATTAGCATGTGATTTTCACAAAATAGAGAATTTGATTACTCTCAAAGACTTTTTAGCATGATATTTTGATAAAATAGATAACTGGATGATAATATTTTAATAAAAAATATTGATGGTAGAGTATGATTTTAACTTTAGATAAAGATCTCGCTGCATCAACGCCATTCAATAGTGGAAGGAAGGCTTGTGAGGCATATGCATTAGAGGAAATTTCAATTTAAAATGGGCCTTCAAAAAATAATACAAATTTCATGTCATCATGTATTAGCCAATAAAAATTCTTTAAAATTCAAAAAGGGAGCACCTCTTAAACAAAATTTTAAAATAAATTTAGAGATAGGTATCATAAAAAAACTACTTTTTTTGTTCGTATTTTCGACATATCTCCCTTTGTTTTTACTCAAATTTCGATCAGGACAACTCATTGGACGTGGAATTAAATTTTCAATCCATCGAGTACCCACTTGGCATACTTTTGATGGGCCTCGCTACACCAAAAATAAGAAATACCTGAAAAAATGTGATGATGATGTCATCATCACATTTTTTCAGGTATTTCTTGTTTCTTGGGTAGCGGAGACCGTCAAAAGTATGTCGAGTGGGTACTCGTTGGATGTAGAATTTAATTCCACATCCAACGGGATCTCCTGATCGAAATTTGAGTAAAAACACATGGAGATATGTCAAAAATATGAAGAAAAAAGTAGTTTCTTCTTTTCTTCCTCCAAAATTAATAAATATTATTTTATTATTTTAACTATTATTTTATTAATTTTCCTTATGAGTCCCATTTTGACTTGAAATTTCCTCTAATGTGATTTTTTTCTGATAGGAATTCCTTTTGGAATGCATGTTAAGTGTGCAGCTGCAAATGTTAAAAAAGAACAACATATCGCTCAATAATAAACTGAACAAGGTAATGATGTCCGCAAAGGATTCCAAGGGATTCAAGTCCCTAGAATGACATATTTCTTATCCATTTTGATTATAACATAGTGGAAGTTACTTCTTGAAGAACATATTTATGAGAAAATTACAAAGTAATAGTTTCAAAGAAGGGAACTGTTTTCAAAAGTATATACACAGATTGTACCCTATGATCTCCATTTTGAACACAACATGCATTATTATGGAATATTTTGGCTGATTGGGTATTGATCTATCATTTAGTTATTCCAAAATAGAAAATATTATAGGATATTGATGATAATAAAAATAAAATAAATAAATATACAAAAGGGAAATTGACAAGTGATATCGACTAGTCATGCATAGTCATTCTTCATGATGATTCAACTCCCAGTCCCAGTCCTAGCACATATTTTAAACCACATAAAACAAAATATCCATAGAACATAATTAAAATGCTTACCTTCCATGTCTGATGCATATATGTCTACATTAAAATATTCAAAATCGATCCATCCACCACGAAATGGTTCATTCTAAGACTGAATTTCTTCACTGCGAGCACAATATTCGTTAAGTTTCCATATCCAAAGAAATCGATTTTATGGAGCCTGGCTCCCAAACCCTTCATTAAATTGACTAGTATCCATGTCTCAGTTGAAAGACATGTTTATGAATTCAACCAATCGCACAACAACGAGACGGTAATGGATTTTAGGGACTTTGAGAGAGAGACAACATGCCCATCATTTCCATGTGGTTCCTTCTTTGTTGACTACAAACATGTGGCATAATGTATGGGAAAGAGTAACAATGAACCAACAAATCACCTGCAAATCATGAGGACACACGTTAGCAAATTATGAAGACACACGTTAAAATTGGATTCATGGAAGGGATGACGAAACAGGTAGAGTAATTTTCAAAACACGCCTCCATAAAAACACTCCTATATGCATAATTAATTATTATTATCATTACTAGTGTTTTTATAAACTATATAAATAGTTTAGTATATTTTTTTTTTTGAAAATTTTATATATATTAAAATAAATATTATAATAATAATTATTACTAACTAATAATATTATTATTATATTTTATTTATTTTATTTGAAAAAATGATGGAAATTTTTTTTAGGGTTTAATGGGAAGTTTGCATGAATGTTTAAGAAAATAACAAAGAGTGCAGCATGTGAAAAGCAGGGAGCACACGGTGGGTGATGATGATGGGACGTGTGCAGAGAGAGTGAGGGAAGGAAGCAAACAGGGAGAGTGCAGTAACAAGGACCGGTGGGAGCAGGTGACTATGTGGGGGAATGCACATTGGATGGTGGAGGAAAGGTCATGTAGGAGGTTGGGAGGAGAGGATTGATGTGGGTGGAAGGAGTGAGTGTATAAATGGGGGATGGAGCAGGCATAGGTTGGGTAGAAGGATGGATGGAAGAAGAGGTGGGATGATCCAAGCGGATGAGCTGAGGTAATGCGCAGGTTTGAGAGGTGGAGGACAAGAAGAATGGGAAGGGACAAGGACTGGGAGCGGAGCAGCGAGCGTGAAGGTGTGAAGGCTTGAGTAGAGCAGTGTAGTGGATGGAGGGCAGAGTGGTGCGAGCAAAATGTGGAGGGATGGATGGACACTGTAATGGTGCATAGGTCGTGGGTGTATGGGAAGTGTCACGTAAGTGAAGGGAGATCCGAGAGTGTGGAATTTGGATGCAATGGAGTGTTGGAAGGTGGAATAAACTTGGAAATGAAAGAGAGAGGAACACATGCTTGGTGAGGGTGTGGGAGTAGCATGGAAGGGAAAATGGTGTGCACGAGGTGGAGTCCAGGTGCAGTGAGAGAGAATCAAGAGATGGAGCGTTTGATGAGAATGAGGGGGTAGGAAATGGGATGCAATGAGTGGAGAGAGTGTAATGTAATAATATGTTGAGAGGAATGAGTACAAGCATCAGTGTGAGCGAGAGCTTGAAGCTTTGATACCACTTGTAAGGTTAAAACCTTACATGTTGGATATTAAAACTTAAAAATTCAAAATGTTAAATACGGATAAAAAATTTACATTTTCTTTTGAAAATAATATAATATATACATTTAAAAAAATTATATACCTAAAATTTATATATTTAAACATTATTAATAAAACATATAAATATATTACCAATATAGTCAATAAACAAAACAAAATTGGAATAAAAAGAGATGTAAGACATATACATTTTTTTTTAAAATATAATATATACAATTAAAAAATATTTATGTCTAATATTTACATATTTAAACATTCTTAATAAAACATATAACTAATTACGAATATAGTCAATAAAAAAATTTGGAATGAATATAGATGTATGACATATGAAGTTGTATGACATGGAATGAATAAAAAAATTGAAATGAATATAAATGTATGACATAAAACTTTTTACATACTTTACAAACCAATAAAAAAATACACAATTTATTTTTTGGCATACTTTACAAAGAATTTAAAATAATTATACTTTACAAAGAATTAAAAAAATCACAAGGTTTTTTGGCCTACACTCTTGACATATTTTATAAAAAATAAAAAATATATAAACCTTTTGACATACAGAAAAATAATAATAATAAATATAAAAATTGCCTTAATGTAAAAGCCTCGTGTTAATAGACAAATATATTAATCCCCATGATCTTCAAGAAAAATTCATTAACCTATATACATATACCCATCAACATAAAATATTTCATTCTCCAACTAACTTCCATTTCCATTAATGTGAGCAATGCTTATCTCTGGCATCCTTTTTTATAAAATTCCAGGATTCATGAAACCTAGTTTCTATTTAAACAAACATTCATGAAACTGATTTTTTACTGAAACGAACGTCTCTTATTGAACAAATTTTTTAAAATGGAAAATATCACGTTCTCTAGAATCCTTGTATATAAAACTCCATATCACAATCAGTGAAATTGAGATTTTAATGAAACAAACATCTCTTATTAAACAATGAATCTCAAACAAGTGATAAAAATTTGTCTATGGTTGTGGTTGTTCTTGTGGCCATGCTAGGTAGGTATACAGAATGATAATGGTATCTGAGAGTTTGTTTCTTGTTACCAGATAAAATATATGTATAATACAAAAGTAGTATATTATGAGTAATCGATATTAACCTAGATTAACCAACATAGTGTGTAACAACCTAATGAAAAGATAGCAATATACTAGCTAAACCTGTTCAATATGCCTTGAACCAGTCCAATGACTAAATAATTAGAATTTCCTTTAGATTCATATGTTGATTATAGAGCTGGTTTAATAAGAATCCCAAATAAAAAGATCAAACAACATATAAAACTTATCAAAAAAAGGGGTACATACCAATTCTTACTCCATTTCATTCAATATTTTGATCAAGGTAAGGAATTTATGCTGAGAGAGCTTACCTGACAAATTCCATTTGAGATTGAGGAGCTTGTTCTTGTGAATTCGAGTTGTTTTGTTTCGTGAGCTACTAATAATGGTTCACGTTTCACAACTTGACATTTTTAACATTATCAAACTTTGACATTCTCAATAATACAAATAAATATCCTTGATATTTAAGCTTCATTTCATGGATGGAATCTAAAATGTGGGGATATTTTTTGAGAATGCAGATAGAATTCCATCCATACACCTTGTAATATTTTTTCCCATGGCACTTAACATTTTTCCAAATCCTTTTTCTTCTTTACTTTTAGTTTCTATTAAAAAGGTGAAAAAAGTAACGAATTGATCTCTAAATTTCCTTGTGCAATATTAACTTGATGATAGACCATTGAAGTTGATGCACTTAAGGTTGTATAACCAATTCTTGATTGCCTACTATTATTCAGGTTGAAAACTTCACATTACTTTTTGGGAACATAGAGATAAGTAAATTTTTTGGGGTCTCAATTTAACTTTGATGAATCATATTTCAGGGTAAAAGTAAATCATTACATTAGATAATTTGAAAAAGTAGAGGTTACAAAAGATGACACATGGGATAGATGTTTATGATTTTGTCCATGGTGTTGAAGAAGAAACCGAGGATGGTAAATACCCTTTCATTTAACCAAATTATTTGGGCTCTAAGTAGGCTACGAACTGGAACATATTTTCGAAGTTTTATTTTCTTCAACTAATGCAAAATAGTTTATCTAGAAAATATATTACATTTGTTGGGCTATCGATAGGTTTTGTAGTTTATTATCTAATTGGACATACCCAAAGAAAACCCTAGGGTATTTGCATTTATGGAAAATTTCTTATAAGTTGAACTAGGGTCTTTGCATTTATGGCTATTGGTTAGCCACTACTAATATATGATAATATATTAAAGGATTATAGGCTGTTCCAATTTCTAACTCATGACATGGCTTGGATATTCCTTTATGTGAGTGTTTTTACTATGGTCCATCAGACAACACCTCATAGAGTCATATACCTTCCAAAAATTTAAAATGCTGGAATGTTAAAAAAACATTCCTACAACAAGAAACACACTCTCAAATATTATAGGTAGGTAGATCTATGGGTGTGGAAGTGGCCATAATGGATAGTGGTGTGGATGTGGTCAAGGTCATGCTACATGTGTAGGTAGGTAGATAGAATGACAAAAGTAGAGATGGCTGACTGCATGTGGCCCTTTGGAAACATGAAATATAAATGTAATATTACTGAAAGAAAAAGGTAGTATCGTTGAAAGGAAAGGCGAGGTTGATAGGCTACACAAGGGAAAATATGTAAATGAGTTTATAAAGGGACATGATAGGTTAGGGATTAGCATATCAGGATTCTATGTGAATGAATACACACAATTATTGAGAGAAATCATGGATCTCCATGTGGAAAAGGAAACAAAACTCAACTACATGTAGCAGAGGTTAATTCAGAGTAGGGAAGACTATATTTCTGAAACCTCTAGCCAAGTACTATAATACAACCTCCTTCTCTATCACATATAGAATTTACTGAGTACACATACTCAGGACTCAGATTAGATAGAGGAGTAGGAGGAAAATGTTTTGAAATCCTGTAATAGTTATATGCAATAGTTATATATATGCAAGTGCTTTCTTCTTTCATTTGCTTCAAAGGAAAAAGGGACAAGATATTATTTTTGCAGGTCTCGTAATGCAATGTTCTGGTTGTCTCTATGATTCACCCACAAAAAAATTAAAACTTATAAAAGTAGTATTAATAACCAAATCATATCATGTCTGATAATACCCATTGGCTTAAGTAATAGCAACCACACAGCATAGATGAATATTCAATATTTGACAAAATATCTCAGAGTTCCAACAGTGTCATTTCCAAGCATACACCTGCACTTTCAACCATCAGAGCATACACCTGCACTTTCAGGAATGACATCACATTAAAATTTCATGCACCATTAACAAAACATCTTGAAACAACTCCCAAAATCAAGTTTACATGATTTTACTAAAATTGGGTAAAACCTACATGTTGCACAATTGTCAATATTAAAACCTGCAAAGTAGGTTTGTTAATTTTCATTGTCATCTAAAGAGAAAATAAATGGGAAGCAAAAGGTACTAGAAGACATCAACTCTAAATCTTGTAGGCTCGTTAGTTTCCCTGCATCTACAGAGAAAATCAAGGGCCAACAAAAGGTACTAGTTGACATCAACTCTAAAGCTTCCATCCATCCATTGGAGATGTGTGCAATTAAAGAGAAAATAAAGGGCTAGAAAAAGGTACTACTTGACTCAACTCTAAAGCTTCCATCCATCCATTGGTGAAGAGTCCACATCACTGAATGGAGGCAGCCATAGATGAGATTACACTTAAAAGTATTATGACTACAAGGGTGCACCTTTGCATATGGTGAAGAAATCTGTTTTTAAATTTTAGACAGAATGCAATGTTTTCAAAGTCAAATTTAAATTATTAAGACAGAGATCAAGCCGAAGAGTACTTTAATTTTGATAACTATCGACCCTAATAAAGATCGAAGGAAATATGGTACTCTTCCCCTGCTTCCGACTTACAATATTAAGTCCATATTTCCCCTAAATTCTTGAGTCCATAGGGCAGGTTAAACAATCAGAAAAAGAAGTTGGGGGTCAACAAAGAATCAGAGAAAGAAGTTGGGACAAAACGGCAAGAAACCATGAAGGGGTGTTGTAAATTGTGTTGATGCATAAAAAAATGAACCTACAAACCCAGAGAGAATGTACCTTTAATGCGAAGAGGACATATACGATGGAAAATATCAAGAACACTTATCAGAGGTTACAAAGTATGGAAATATCACACTGTAATATGTAATGTATACTTTAAAGTAATAGTAACTATTGGTGAGACTAGATATCCTTAACCTTGGAATGCATTTTGCATATTCCCCTATATATTTCTGATAATGGTTGATGATCATCTAGCAGAGATGACCTCTAAAAACGAGTATATAGCTTTGGGCACTCAATGTAGACCTACCTACACATTTCAAGAAATTATTAACTGATTTTTTCCTATCGAAGGATATCTTAAGTGACTTGAATTAAAAATACTGTATTACTTGATACCATTTACATATTGCATAGCAGAGCAATCAAACATTCTGTCAGATGGCATACCATAACAATCGAATCTCCTCTCATAGGTTTTTGTTGTTGCTGGCATCAAACCAGTGCATACTCCACATCACATACAACTTGATCCAATACATATAAAAAAGAATAAAAACCTAAACATCAATATAAATGAAATGAAAAGAGGAGACGTTGGAAAGAGTAGACATTGTGAAAATTATAGAAGTTGTAGAAGCGGAAATGCCAGTAATTATAGAATGCAGAAATTTCAGAAAAAGACAATATAATGCTTGATGGTCTTAAAAGCAATACAATGGATTAGTTACAATACAATAAAATCAAGAAAAGATTAAAGAGAAAAATCAAAATAAACCAATTCAATTCGATGTGTATAAAATCTTAAATGCCAGAGTTGCAGAAGCGGAAACACCAGTAATTGCAGAATGCGAAAATTCCAGAAAATGACAATATAATTCTTGACAGTCTTAAATACAATACAATGGAGTAGTTACAATACAATAAAAGCAAGAAAAGAGAAAAAGAAACATAAACCAATTCAATTTGAATTCTACAAAAGCTTAAAAAAGAAACAACATAAAGGAAAATAGAAACAAATTTATAATTTTTCTTGTTAAATTGTGCTTTTTGTAAGTGGTGTTAATGGAAACAAACTTATAAAATGGAAGCAACTTTTAGGAAATAAAAATGGAAACATTGTGTCAAATTGTACTTTTTCCAGGTGGTGTCAATGGAAACATTTTGGAATCTCTATTTATTGAACTATAGAAGATATATTTTTCTTTAATTTATTGAAATTTAGATTATACATTTTGTTAAAATACAAATTTTTTCCAAGTGTAAAAAGAAACATTATAGAATCTCTCTACATAAAGGAATTCAATTTAAAGTGTACAAAAACTTTAAAAGGAAACAACATAAAGCAACTACTGGGTAATAGAAATGGAAATAAACTTATATATATATTTGTGAAAATACATCCTCTCAAATTGTGCTTTTTTCTAATTGGTGCTAATCGAAACATTTTGGAATTTCTATTTATTCAAATATAGATTATATATTTTGTTTTCATTTATTGAAATTTAGATTATACATTTTGTTAGTCAAATTTGTTTTTTACAAGTGCAAAAGGAAGCATTATGGAATCTCTCTATACAAATGGTGTCCATTGGCCAAAACAAGAACATATAAAAGCAATTACTATGTTTGTAAAAATCATGACATAAAAAAATGTGTTGCATTGTTTCTATAAACTACACTAAAATAAATTTTTAATACTTTAATTTTGTTCATTTTTATTTTTTCATGGATGTAATTATCATTAGGAGTAGTCTAACTCTTCGACAATTTTTCTTGGTGTTAGAATACTCCATTAATGGTTGTGATCTCCTCTGGAAATGCCCCTCTGGGTCTTGGATGAGCCCCACTTGTCGATCCCACAAGATTCTGATCCTTTTCACCTCTTCTTGGACGTCTTGCTACCCCTTACATTTAATACTATACTCCTGGTTGGTGACTTCTCCACCGTCCACACTTTGTTCCCTGCCTGCTGTGAACTCGACTCCATATAAGCATTAGACTGCTCCAACATCGCTTGGATTGCACTCATTCTTCCAGAGCTTCTGCAGAGTCCAACCTCACTTGGGTCACACCACCAGAGGTAAATCCATCCCAAGATGCTACGATCTATTGTAGTCAACACCTCAAGGTTTCCTGCAAGTCCAGGAGACGAATAACAACTTGAAAACATTATTTTCTTCGTCTGATCTCCATACTATACTCTTACTCCTTCATTCATGTATGGAACATCTCTCCCAAACTCTCTAAATTAAAAGTAGAGAAAGGTGAATATTCATCGTGACAACATTTGCAGAATACCGAGACCTAAATATTAGGTATTGAAATGGCGGTAAGTTTATAGAAAGAAATTTTGTTTTGCATTAGGTGCAACAAGAAAAGAGGACATTAAGGTCATCAATTACCTCAAGGGTAGAGACAACCTCGACCTTACAAGTGGCTGAATGACAAAACCAACAGAAATGGCCTTGATCATTAACAATGCTGGTTAATGGAGTAGTCCCCAGGTGAAATCATCAAACCGTTATACTACTCCATTATCATTATAAATGATTTATATTATTATTAGATACATTTATATTACTTACATTTGTAAGTGGTTTTTTATTGTCATTGGTAATTGGGTTGTTATTGTCATTAGCAATCATGGACAATTTATTGGCATTATCTATGTGTGAATGTCATAACCCTAGCCTAAATTGGCCATTAATTCCATGTTAAATGCCCATGTGCATGACTTTTCCTTTAACTACATCCATACTTCGTGATTATCCCTATGAAATTTCAACCATCATATTGTCATGGGTGTAATTATCATTATACATCATTTTTATTATTATTAGCTACATTTCTATTACGTACATTTTTAAGTGGTTTGTTATTGTCATTGGTAATTGGGTTGTTATTTTTATTAGTGATCATGGACTATTTATTGGTATTATCTATGTGCGAATGTCATAAACCTAGCCTAAATTTTCCATTAATTCCATGTAAATTCCTAGGTGCATGACTTTTCCTTTAACTACATCCATGCTTTCTGAATATCGTTATGAAATTTCAACCATCATATTGTCATGGGTGTAATTACCATTATACATCATTTCTATTATTATTAGCTACATTTATATTACTTACATTTGTAATTGGTTTTTTATTGTCATTAGTAATTGGGTTGTTGTTGTCATTAGAAATCATGGACTATTTATTGGCATTATCTATGTGCGAATGTCATAACCCTAGCCTAAATTTTCCATTAATTCCATGTAAATGCCCATGTGCATGAATTTTCCTTTAACTACATCCATACTTTCTGAATATCCTTATGAAATTTCAACCACCAATCCTTTTTAAAATTCCAATTGCTTTACCATCTCAACAACTTCATGATTAGAAATCCATATGACTTCATCACATATGTCCTCATCCAAATTATATGGAACAAAACCTGCACCAATGTCTTGAATTTTGAGAGGGTATATCCTTCCACTTGACACTATGTTATTCTTGGTTAGCTCCATGCCATTGATATTCTTGTATGTATTTTTCCTTTCAAATATCAACTAACACCCCTAATTGTTACTCCAGTTCTTGTTCCAGTGATTAATATGTCAACATCCCCTCTATGGTTTCCACTCTGTAAACACTAGCATGATGGTCAAGAAAAGGTTTCTAGAGATTGTTTTTGAACTTTTACACTATTGCATAAGGTGACCTTCAAATGATCACCAATATTCAAGTTCAGTAAGCTCTCAATCGCTTTCCTTCATAATCAATTTGTAGGATCTCCAACTCACTTGTTCTCTAAGGTCATTCCAATATGATCATTCCTTCATTGTAAATTCTCCAATTTAGCATCCAAGCAATCTTCATAATAAACAAATGCAACTGCTACTCGTCACTTCATCTCAAAATTAATTCCTCTGTAAGATTTATCCATGACACTCGATAAGGTATAAGGATGCATTTAACATCTACACTTAGATGCTTCAACTTAACAGTTGAGAGGTCTAAGTATCTTCCTTTGACACTTGACTTACATGTTAGTTTGCAACTTCACATTTTGTCACTGCTCTATATTACATATGACAAGTAGCACATACGAATTTAGTAGAATATTCCTTGTGCATTGTGATCATTTATCCATCTCAAATTCTTTTCTCATCTCCTTTCACTAGATTTAAGTTATAAAACTTTGCTGGTTTAGTGCTTATATAAAAATTGGGAGAACCGTTATAGTTGCGCTAAGTTTTATGGCCCATAGGATCTCCTTTAGTGCCATAAAGAATCATTTTACCCAACATAATTTTCACCATTGGTATTTGAATGCATGATGCATTTTGTTTACATCATGGGAATTATCCCGCATGCATGGAGTTAAACATAGGTGTATGTGCATTGAACGAACACGTTGAGCATACCACATTCATTGAACTTCCCCCTGGCATTTAGTGTGAGTGCTTTGAAAAATGGAGGTAGGACTATTGAGCTCAGATTCTAGCTTGGATATCAACGCCCAAATGAAGTTTTACAAAAATGACAAATCTAAAGATGAAAATTATGGATTTAAAATAAATCTTGGGTTTGACATATAGAGTGGAAGTTTTTATTCGACTCGTGGAGAAATAACCAAACAGTGAAGGATAATGTCCAAACCATATATTTTTGTTTTGACATACCTTTGCTTGACTCATAAATGAAACCTCACCCAATTTAAGTTTTACGGAATATTTCAAAGTGAAAATAAAAAAATAAATGATGGAAAATGATATTACCGCCAGAAGATGAAGTTTCCAACAATATTTAGTGTGACGGAAAGAAATAGGACTAGAGGAAACTAGTTAGATCTCAGAAGCTACATATGGTTGGTTTTGTTCATCAATTTCCACTTCTAGCCGAGCTAGAAAATGATATAATGAATTTTATTAGCATGAGAAGATGAAGTGGAGCATATGATTCAGGCCCCACTCTAATTTGTTGACCATTAAGAGACTAAAAAGTAGTCTTACCATATCCTCATATATAAGGAATAATCACTTGTGTAATTTATCTTTGAGTCCACCACAAAGTGTTTGAAAAGATAAAAAGGAATTGTAAGATACTAAAATTATTGTTACCATGTCCTCACTAATAGGGAATAATTAGTTGAGTAATCTATCTGTAAGTGCCCCACCAACTATAAAAAATAGAAAAGAACTATTTTAGAGGGTATCTTTAGTAAGTTATCATATTGTTATGCACTATGACAGTTGTGTTTTCCATTGTTGTGTAGGAAACTCCTACTACACCACCATTAGAATACCCAACAAATTTTTTTAAGGGATAATAAACCTATTACACAAAATGAACAATTTAATTTAAGATTAGATAAAAATAGATCTCCTAAATTAGGTCACAAGGGAATTTCGGAAATATGTAGAATTTGCAGCGTTTATTCCACCTTGCTGGATTTCACACAAATATTAAAAGAGAAACAGGATCACCCAAATAAATAGCTTGATGTTTTGATAGTTACACTCATGGAAGAACAAAAAAACAATTAGAAATGCCAATCCTCTCTTTTTGCATTTTTTAAGAAATGAAACCCCATGAATTCCTTTATACACTGTAAAACATCCAATGATAACAAAGTGAACATCAATAGCAAAGTTTATAAATCATACCAACACATGTAATCCCATAACACCTGCAAAAGAAGTGGAAATAGAAGCATTGAAAAGTGTGAGTTTTCCAAAATGTCCCACCATCATAACAGATATCACTTGCAAGAAATTCTGAAACTGATTCACACCAATCATGGGTTTTGCTAACCAACATAGATTATTTACTTCCTCCCACAAACCCAAATAGAGGATGAACTAAGTCCTTTTTATCCAAATCGAAGATGAACTAAGACCAGTTTACCCAAAGATCCATAAATCAAGGGGTGAAGTACCAAATGTTTAACCTAACATCCATAAATTAGGATGAACCATCTCAGTTTCTCCTCCAAAACTAAAAAATTATGTCGATTTGACCGTTATTCACCTCCATTACTGAATAAATACAGGCGAATGTGTGATGCTTGAAGTGACAAAACATGGAATTTGAGCCCCACATAAGTATATGTTCAGGACTAGTGCTTTTCCTTTTATCCCTATACCATGGCATGGTCATAAAGAACCATACTTGATATGTTAATTCTCAAAATCCTGAAGAAATCTCACTCATATGTTAAATATTTCTTGTGTAGGGCATGTGTGGTTGTTTGGGGCACTACACATGACCCACGAAACCCTACTGGAAACTATATGAGCTTAGGTGATAGATTTTAATCCCAAACCATGTCTTAGTAGTTAAAAAAAATGTCCAG
>LPNX010082478.1:35426-54857 GCA_001517045.1 Pseudotsuga menziesii | reverse complement strand
ATAAACCAAGATTTCTCATGATGTTGGGAATTTATTTAGGTTCATGGTGGCATGTTTCCATTTCAAATCCTTGTGTGTGAGGCACACTTGTCTACATCGACAGGCTTACTAGGGAATATGACATCTATGAATGTTTAGAGCCATCCCTTTGGTTTTTCCGTGAGGTTTTCCTTCTAAAAAAGTAGAGAACATTTATAAATTATCAAGGGTTAATTAGTGGTTAGCATGGATTATGTAGGGTAATTAGTGGTCAAGTAGAGGTCATTTAGGTGCCATTAGTGGTTAAATGGGGTAATTATGGGTCAATTATGAGGTTAATTAGGGTTCAATTATAGGGTAATCATTGATAAATTGAAGTAATGTTTGAGAGGATGGATATTGAGAACATACTTGAAAAATATATATACGAGAATTCCTTCTAATTCCTTCTCTAACCGCTTAATGAGATCTCCCTCACTTTGTGTGACTATTGTGTGTCACCTCTTCTCACCTAGATTTCCTTTAATAACATTAGAATATGAAAATGAATCAGTCCAATTCCATGGGAAAGAAAATACCATGGGCCCTCTATATCATTTACATAAATTAATTACAAAAGTACATTCACTTTAATAAATTGGATCTCCTATGTCTCAGATTCATTGAATGACACCTTCCACCCATCAGATGATGTCCATGTGGAAGTACCTATTCAATGCTGCAAAAATCATTACAAAAACCTTATAGCTCGTACCCATATACCCTCATGGTGCTGAAATTAGGTTCTCAAATGACTGATTTTGAAAAAAATCATTGAACTAGTTTCCTGTGTGTTGGTACCTAGAATGATATCGATCCATTTCATGGGTTTCATCCTATAAAAAGAATAATTGCAAGCGTAATTTACACCAAAGTGTTGATTTATTTCCACAATTCCATTAAAAGGATGACTATAGAACTGATATATATCATGTTTCATTGGAGCGGAGAGCGAATGAGGAGGTTTATAAATTGATCAATAGGGGCAAGGTGGAAATCCTTTTAGAAGGAGGATTGTAGTGCCCCATATTTTGACTCAGGCATATTTATCACTCAGACTTATTACACTATATTTACTTATTATCTGTGGACTCAACTAAACTTCATAAACTATATTTTGGCATGTTATATGTGATTATTTACTAATGTTATGATGTTATCAGGATTATGCTCTAATTATGATATTATGATGCTATCATGCTTATATTATGCTTTGATTATGATGTTATGATTATTATCATTTATATGAAATTATTGTGCTTATGCGATTACCATGCAGTAGTCGTCATCAGATTCATTTATTTCATAACAAAAACATATATTTGATTGTAATCCTTGATATGATGTGATATGTATGATGTGGTACATGGGCACCCATCCATGATGCGATTAATTTTATGATTTTATGTGATGAAAGGAAATAATGTTGATAATATGGACCAGCTATTGATTTAATATTGTTATGAATGCATGTTTGCATAGTGCTAACCTGCAGGGTACAGGGGCTATGTGATAGCCAAGTGTGTGATACAAAGTATGACTTAATACATATCTTGAAGAGAGCCTTAATTGCCAAGTGATGGTATGATGACACGTACCAATAAACTCGATAGCAATGTAGTATGGTTTGATGGAGTATATACTCAGTATGTTGAGAGGTATGGATGTATTTCCCACCCTATGTCACTTTGATACCCGAGGTCGTGGGAGGGCAGTGCTGAGACACACTACCCAAGTTGTTGTGATGACGATGGTTGGATGCCTACTAGGAGAGGCTAGGTCCGCTAGTTAGCTGACGCTATTGCTCTCAGATTCTGTGTGGGAAGGTCAGTACAGCTGGCATCCACTTTGTACTAGTAGAGGAAGGAAAGGGAGGATGCGGACGTAGGTTAGGATGGTTTGACATATTAGTTATTATTATTGAGTGTTGGACATTTATGATACCAAATTAGTGATCGTAGGTACCAATCTTAATTAACTGATTAATAAGAACATAACTATTAAATAACTCTAAATGTTAAAGAAATCCTATTATATGTGTATATTTGTCTTGTTGCGTGAAATATTATTTGTATCAGCTAGAATTTAGGTGTTTTGGTTATAGTACATGTGCATCCTATGCATGTACTGGCCATGCATGCACACCTCACACATGGACGCTAGTATGAAATATTAATTGAAAAACATTAACCTTGGATAGTTGGATGGGTTAACTAAGTAATTGTGATTTATTTAAACCTATAAATGTACCTTATTTATTAAGAATCAATGTACGAGGGGACTTAACAATAAACATAAACATGTCGATGTTATCATTTCAATCAATTAATAATAATACTACAATTAATTATTTATTGATTAATAATATAATTATTATTTTGTTTATGTTATTATTTATTATTATTATTGTATATTATTAGTGTTTATTATTAAGTACTTATTATTAAGTTATTAATAGCATATAATAATTGACAATACTATTATTACCATTATTTTACCATTCAGCATAAAACTTAAACAAATAATATTGGCGTAATTTTATGACAGATGGTTATGTTTTAAATTTAACACGTTCAATTCAATAGGATAAGCATTAGTAATTTCCCACCATCTCATCAAGGGTGAAGAATTGTACAATTCAAGAAAATTTATTTACGTACAACATGTGTCTTAAATAATCTGAACTAGTTGGACTTCCCAAGAAAGAACTAAATAATACTAATTATTTTAAATATGAAGGAGGCAGTGGAAGAAAGGAGGGGAAGGAGGTATAAGGAGGGGGATTGAATGGTTGAAGAAGGGGATTTTTGCAGAGTATTTTGGGGGAGAGAATTTTTACAAAAGAAGGGAGGAAAGAAGGTGCTGGAACAAAGGTGGAAGAGAGCTAGAGGAGGGGTTTAACTCCAGAGGAATAATTACATTCGAGAAAGAAGGAAGTTGCAATCGGGTTTATCGACACATGGGCTCGGGGGCTAGGAAACCCATCGGTTTCCTAGGGCCAGCAGGTTCAACGCTGGTCGGCAAGGTGGATCATTCGAATTGGCATCAAGGCTCAGACGAGGCTTAGTCGAGGGAGAGGGAAGGCTATAGGAGTAAGGATTCAGGGACTATCTTCATCTTGCTTAAAACTCAGGTATTTTTTGGTGTAACCCTCTCGTTAATGCACAAATAAATGAATCCTGAAATTCAGAATAAGAATAAATGTCATTTTGTTGTTACATATTTGGAATTAGTGCTCTGCCCAGCAAGCAAAGCACTACAAGGATGGACATGTTTCATTGGTCCAATCCTCTCTTTAGGACCTACCACATGTCGTCATATTTTCCTTCTGTCTAAAGACCACCCAATTTGGGGAACTAGTTTGGTACAGCTGGTAGAAATAATGAAGTAACATTTGTTTGAATGAAAAGTAGTAATATAAAGGAATGAATTATTGTCTACAATCAGTTGAGATAATCTCATTTGGGAAATGGTTTGAAATGTCTTATCTCACCCTTAAACAGTTACAACAATGATATTATTGGTACCTTGTCAACATCAATTAAGGCACAAAAAGGGCAAACATTTCAAAAACAGGATTTGAACTTGAGTGAGGTGGATAAACAAATTCTCATTTTAATCACATAAGCTAAGATGCAATTAACATCATTAGACATGAAGTTATTTTATATTGTACAAAATTAATATCATACAAATAGATGCTTTACTACAATGGACAAAATTAATATGAAAATTGAAAATACGAGATTCTCTCATCATGTTCTCTAAATCTTAATAAAACAATAAAAAAATTTTATCATACAACGTTTACTCTAATATAAACCATTTTACTAATTAAATATTCATTAATTAAAATACCTAATTTTCTTAAGAAATGACCTAAATATGTAAAATTTTAAGACTTTCTAGAATCACAACGCCATAATCTTATCTCAAAAGATTTAAGTAATTGTAATCTCAAATGGAGATCTTACTCTATGGGCTACCCCTATATTAGATTAAGCCTTATTACCATGATAATCTGAAAATATTTTTGTAATTTTGCAAATTGTATTGTTACAGAATGAAAGTTTTGACTTCAATACTCAATATTACAAATCCTATATCAATAAATAATAAAAATATATTAAATATATTTTTTATGTCTTCTTTTATTAACATGATTTTTATAAACATAATAATTGCTTTTATATCTTTTTGTTTTGGACAATGGACACAATTTTTATAAAGAGATTCTATAATCTAAATTTCAATAAATTAAAACAAAATATATAATTTATATTCAATAGATAAAGATTGCCAAAATTTTCCATTAACTCCACTTAGAAAAAGCACAATTTGAACAGAAAAATTATAAATTTGTTTCAATTTTTTCTTTATATTATTTCTTTTTTTATCTTTATATTGTTTCCTTTATGCTTTATGTTGTTTCCTTTTTAAGATTTATATTGTTTCCGTTATGCTTTTTGTTGTTTCCTTTTTAAGATTTTATATTGCTTTTCTCTTTCTTTTCAATAGTTGGTGTTTGCCATTATTTCTTTTCACTTCTTCTATTCGATGTGGGGCTTTCTTGGGTTTGGAGGCATTCCCTTGTTGCAAATTTATGTTTCTCGTGTTGTTTCTTTTTCAGATTTTGGGTTCACTTCCTGTCTTCGACCGTGGTTGGTATTCTTTTCTAGGTTGGTGAATTTCTCAGGATTTGCGTGACCAGTGTGGATTATTGCTCAGTCACCAATTATTTGCATAGGTATGTTTTCCTTGTTACTAGTGTTGAAGTTTTGTTTTTCCTTGATACCTTGTCTTTAAGCAAGGAATAAGAGGAGGAGGTGGAGGGAGGGTGGAGGGGAGAGGGAGGAGCAAGGGAGGGAAGAGTAGGGAGGGCATGGGAGAGATGAGGAGGAGGTTGTGGGAGGGTGTAGGAGAGAGGGAGGAGGGACATGGTGGAGGAGAGATAAATGAGGAGCATGAGGTGGAGGGAGGGTGAAGTAAAGAGGGAGGAGGGACAAGGTGGAGGATATGGAGGAGGAAGAAGCATCACGGAGGAGAGAGGGAGGAGGGGGTGAAGGAGGAGGAAAGGAGGGGGATGGGAGGATGAGGAGAGGAAGGAGGGGGAACGAGATCAAGAGAAGAAGGGAGGGAGGAAGGGGAAGAAAAGTAGAAGATGAAGGGAGAGAGGAAGAGGAGGGTTGGGGGCATGTAGGAGGACGAGAGAGGGAGGAGGTGTAAATTCATGTTTTATTTTATTCGTTGAAGATATTTTCATAAAAGTAAGAGTTTGTTTTAGCAATTTCACTTATGAAGTTGTTTACATGAAAAAATTGAACCACACTTTAAGTGTTACCTTTTAGAAATGATTCAAATGTGATTACGACATACAAAACATGTATTTTGTAATACCATATATGTTTTATTTGGTCAGAATATCTCCATAAAAAATAGGAGGTTGTTTTTATTTTCTCAAACTATACAAGTGTCATATTAGGAATTTTTTTGAATTTCTTTGTTTATAACATGGATATATAAGTCCTAATAATTTAATCTTTTCCACCGCTTAACCAATTTCCATTGATATTACCTATGCGATTGATGGGTGTCTATCACTTATTTAAAATGATTTTACATAGTGCTTGTACTATGGGAACATATCCATTACTTAACCAATGACTATTGGTATGAAATTTTGGTATATGAAATAGACTTTCTTCTTGGTATGGAATTATATATTTAAAATCAACTTTGACTCAACCAATATTCTATTCATTCCTAAATACATGGCATATCATAGGACAATATGTTTCCAATTCTTTGATTAACCAATGTTATGTTCATTTCTAAACATGACATAGAATAGTATGTTTCAAACTAGTATTTGTTTTATTCTTACTTAACTAAAGTTAATTTCAAAAAGTCATCAATTAGTTTTGAAAATCCATATTCTTAGCATCTTGAAATCAATTCAAGTACCCATTCATTCGAATATTTTTCAATGACAATTAAACATTTAAAACTCTTAAAATCCCACAAAATGTAGACTAATAACAAAATAATTATATATAAATCAACTAGAGTTTAATCCATAATTTAAAAAGTTCATCATTTCATCTTTTGAAACAAGAGATATTAAGCTCACCTTAGTGATCACCTTCACCCCATTTTGACTAAGGCTTTTTAATATATTAAGATTCTTTCATATTCTTTTCACTCTTTTCTTTATATTGTTGTTGAACACAAATAAATACATTTATTACATTGATTTCTCTTTACTTGGGGTAATTTTTACAAAACAAATCCCCCGAGTGGCAAGTTCCCATCGATGGTTTGAATAGGAAAAGGAGGTACATGAGCTGGTGAAACAACCTTGGTTGATGTTTTCATTGGGACCTTAAGAAAATTTACTAAACCCTCAACATTAATTTATTCATATTAAGTTCTTTTTCTTTTTTATCTCTTCTTTAATATTTTTGGTTGCTTCTTCTAGCACCCTATTTGAATTTTCCTTTTCTTCTTGCACTTTTTTTCTTTGTTCTTTATCACTTTTCATGGAATCATCCTTTAGTGCCCTCTTCATAGGTTCCTTTTTTCAATTTTAACTAAAGGATTTGTCTGTACTATATTCTCCTCTGCTCAACCTACATGACACTTATTCTAGAGCTTTGTCGGGGTTTCGATAGACCTATTCTTCTGCATTGCTTTCATGAGTATAAGAAAAATAAATAAAAATTGGAAATGTATATATACTACTAGTTCAAGATCTTGTCTCTTAAATATTTTTTTTTCCAAAATGAATATTTTTGAGAGATGGAAATTCCTTCTCCATCTTTCTGGAAAATTCTATCACATAGCTGCCAACAATTAGAGGCAAAAGGGGGGCATGTGGATTTATTATTATTTTCCAGAATGGATCCCACTCTATTTATGTAATCTTGATATGCAATCTCCAATAGCACTATCTTGTCAATAACATAGAGTGGGAATATGTTTGGAGGTTCATATCCACAATATATTCATAGATAATTGTGTTTCTTAGTATGATACCAATCACAAAGGTTTTCTGTCACATAAAAGGATGTTTTAGACATGGATGGAGTAGGATTGTCATGGATTTGAGTGTAAAAAACTCAAATAAATTCATCACATATTATTTGGTAATTTCTCGCATATTTCCATTCCCATAATTTTTTACAATACACATGCAATGTTGGTTCTACTGGTTTTGATGACTTCCATTGCCATTTCACATCGGGGAATGAATTTGCAACACACATAATGTCGAAGAGATGAGAGGACATATACAATTAAGATGCAGGAGACGAAGGAAGGGAGGAGGAGGAGAAGGGAGGGGGTGGGGGAAAGAGAGATGAAGAGGAGGGTTGGGGGGGGTGGAAAAACATGATATATTTCATTTGTTGAAGCTATTTTCATAAAATCAAGAGGTTTTTTTAGAAATTATACGTAAGTTATTTGCATGAAAAAGCTTGAACCACTCTTGAAGTGTTAACTTTTAAAAATTATTCAAATGAGATTACGACATACAAAACATGTATGTATGTTGTAATACCATTATATGTTTTATTTGGTCAAACTATCTCCATAAAAAATAGGAGGTTGTTTTCATTTCATCAAACTATACGAGTGTCATATTAGAAAGTTGTTTGAATTTGTTTGTTTATAACATGGGTATATAAGTCCTAATCAATTAAAATTTTCCACCACTTAAAAAATTTCCATGGATATCACCTATGCGATTGATGGGTGGACATCATTTATTTACAATGATCTTCCACAGTGCTTGTACTATGGGAACATATCCATTACTTAACCAATGACTATTGGTATGAAATTTTGGTTATGAAATAGAATTTCTTCTTGGTATGGAATTATATATTTAAAATCAACTTTGACTCAACCAATGTTCTATTCATTCGTAAATACATGGCATATCATAGGACAATATGTTTTCAATTCTTTGATTAACCAATGTTATGTTCATTTCTAAACATGACATAGAATTGTATGTTTCAAACTAGTATTTTGTTTATTCTTACTTAACTAAAGTTAATTTCAAAAAGTCGTAAATTAGTTTTGAAAATCCATATTCTTAGCATATTGAAATCAATTCAAGTATCCATTCGTTCAAATAAATTTCAATGACAATTAAACATCTAAAAATCTGACAACCCCACAAAATGTAGACTAATAACAAAATAATTACATATAAATCAACTAAAGTTTAATCCATAATTTGAAAAGTTCATCATTTCATATTTTGAAACAAGAGATATTAAGCTCACCTTAGAGATCACCTTCACCCTAGTTTGACTGAGATTGGTTCATATATTAATATTCTTTCATATTCTCTTCACCATTTTCTTTATATTGTTGTTTAACACAAATAAATACATTGATTGCATTGATTTCTCTTTGCTTGGGTAATATTTACAAAAGAATTTCCCCAGTGGAAAGGTCCCATCAATGGTTTGAATAGAAAAAGGAGGTACATGATCTGGTTAAACAACCTTGGTTGATGTTTTCATTTGGACCTTAAGAAAATTTACTAAACCATCAACATTGATTCATTCATCTTGACAAGAATCTAGATGAATCCAAGAATCTACAAAATAAAAATTCCTAACCCTAATCTACAAAATAAAAAATCCAAGAATGTACACAATAGTGTTAAAAAATAATACAGATACAAAGTAATACCCATGTTAAACATAAAATGTGTATGTCAAGTCACTTCAGATCTAGAAGTAGAATGAGAAGAGGAAGAAGAACTCAGTGAGTCATTGTTTGTAAAAAAAGGGCTGATATAATGTCTAATAATCTCATTTGGTGAGAGCCTAGGACCTAGAGGGCTAGTTTTGTATCATATTGGAGTGATAATTCTTACAACTCTCTAACATTTGAGGATGTAGGGAAGAGTATCATGATGGATTTTTGGATACTTGAGATGGTAATAGGGTGAGAAACCGAACTTTGCCATGCACAAAGCTTTTATGGAAATGGGTTTGCTAGATATGGATTTGGAGTGTTAAAGTAAATATCATATCATAATGGTCAATTAGTTGTTAGAAATTGGCATTAATAAATTTATTTTATGATTTTATTCCCTATTTCACTTTATTGTGTTTCTTGGTTCATTCTACATTCATAAAGTGGATTGACTCGACTCAATTGGAACCCTTTATAAGAAAGATTTTGCTTCTTCATTCATGCATTACAATATAGATATCTCTTCCAAGTTAATCTTGGTTTCTGTATGTGCTTGATTTCTGTGTATATGTTATTAGAGCTTAGCTAGAGCTGAAACTAGGAATTGTTTCTTTTTTAATTTTGAAGCAAAGCCAATTTTTTTATGGAACCATATAGATTGAGGTTCCAATAAAAAAGGAAATGAATCATATGGATTCAGTGGTACAAAATTACAATAACTATACATCCTGTCTTAGCCATTGTACAATGATTTCAATCAACTGCTGTACGACCTATGAAGTTGTATGATTTTGTATGGAGTAGAAAAAAAAATCAAATCCATATGATTATGCAGTCGTATTATTATGTGGAACAATATGGATGTTACATGGTGATTTTTATTTAAAAATTGAATTGAACGGAACTAAAATTATAGCTGCTAATCCAAAATTGGAATGTATAGACCAGTAGTTAGATAAAATTATGAATGTATATCAGTGAATTTTTATTTATTGATTGACACATTAGATGGTTTGGGAGTAGATTGGATTTGTTCTTACCTGAATGGTTGCCCAAAATTACATATTTGTAAGTTTTAGCTACTGTTATTTTTAGCACATCTAAGGAGAAACTAGTTGTTTTGATGCTAAGTGTTAGCAAATTTGATTGTTTTTCAGTTGTTTGAGCGTAAATTTGATTGTTTTTTAGCTGTTAGAGTAGATCTATCATGATTTGTGTGTTTTTCAGCTGTTTGAGAGTAGATCTGTGGTTTAATGGGTTGTTTTTCAGTACATCTATGGTATATTGGGTTGTTTTTTAGCAGATGTGTCAAACTATGCTTGTTATTGGGCTATTATTAGAAGATTTATCATAGATATGTGTTTTTCAGTGATATGTGGCTGCTATAGGCGTTTAGAGCTAGAATCCATATGTTTTTACTTTAGGATTGCGGACTGAGGTAGGGAAGAACTGTATTTTCAATATTGTAATTTGTTTCAGTATATATTTCTGCATTTTTAACTAGTCTTTGTGGCCTCTTTATCTAACATCATGTTGGAAGGCCGCCAAAGGTTTTTTGGTAAGAACTGCAATACGTGGAAGCAATTTATGCAATGAATTTCCTAAAATAATTGCTCATTCCCATAAATCTTGACATGTCATGGATGTTATTTTGTGATGGCCGATTGATAATGGCTGAAATATTTGTCGTATTAATTTTGTGTCCATCTTTGTTCATATGGATTTCACGATACCATGATTTTTTTTCTGTTTGAATGTATGCCTTGGCATATTCAGAAGTAGCTTCCCTTTATTTAATGTTGAAAATACTTTCTCCAAGTGGTTCTCCTAGGTTTTACTAAAACTAGTATCACAAATGACTGAATGAGTCAACAAGTACTTGTTCGTCATCCTCATCAATTTTGCAGGGGCATTAGTAAGACCAAAATGCATCATGAACTATTCAAACGATCCTTGGTGTTCTTAAAACTTGTTTTCCACATAGCTTTTGGTTTGATATGGATCTAGTGGTACCATACTTCACATCAAACTTTTTAAAATGTTTGGCTCTTTGAGCTTGACTTATGAGGTCATTAGTCAACAAAAATGGATATCATTTCTCAATGGTGGTTCTATTCAAAAGTTAATTATCCACGCATTCTTTGTGTTCCATCTTTCTTTGAAACCAAAACAATGGTTGGTCCACAAGGTGACAAGCTAGGTTGAATGTGTCCCTTGCCCACCAAATCTTGAATATACCGCTTGATTGCTTTAATTTCCAACGACTAAGTTTTGCGTAGTTCCTTGTTTGTTATACCAAGCTCTTGTTGTAGTTTGACAAAGTGCTTAACTATGTAGTTTGGAGCATCCATGTGTATCTTGGAAAAACTTGGAATAACATTCCATTAATTTGTCGAGTTACTTCTTTTGTCATGGAATCCTTGATTTGCATGCACTACTCTCTCCTCTAGTCACATGACTAGAAAAACAAATTGCCTTGAAGCATTGTTCAATCTTTGTGCTTGAACCATTGAAGTGATTGCTAAAGGTGCTAGATTATTTTTCTGATGTCGTGTGTAAGCTTGGCCATTGTTGACCCACTCAATTCTTAATCACAAAGTGCTTGGACTAGCCACTAATTAGATGTGATCTATTTCTTGTTGCAAACTAGATATTGGTAAGCATGTGGTATAGGAGTGAAGAGTTGCACATCTGTTTTGGGAATGAATTTTCTATGGGTATGTAATTCCCTTTTATCAAGCCTCTTCATTGAATATAAATTGTTTGGAGATAGGTCAATGGTTTCACATGGAATTTCAACAAGACAAGGACCATCTCCCATAGCAACCTTACAAAACCATATAAAGACTACTCCAAGAGAAAAACTTTTGGGGAAATAGAATATATAAACTATGCAGTAAAGTTTAAGTTCTACTTTTGCAACACTCTCTACGAGAACATATATTAAATAGAATATAGTGGAAACTGACTGTCACTATCATCTGTTGAAAGGTTTGATGTTTATTTGTGTTAATCCCGGTTCTATGTCATTGATATTATATTATGCCTCCTGAAATTTAACCTACAAGTCTAGGAAGATATCATTTTAGTTTATGATTTCCTATGTATCTTCCTTTTGGTCGAGTACTCAGTGACCTTTCACAGCATAACACCGATTATTTGGGTTAATGTTTTGTTTGTGCTTCTATAGTATAATATCTTGCAATTTTCTTAGTGATTTCTAAGCCCTTTAGATGGTGTGATGATATTGATTTAAAAGGAGGGGCGATTAAATCAACATCATAGCACTAATTATTTTGGTTACTGTTTTGTTTGTGCATCTATAACATAATATCTTGCAATTTTCTCTGTGCTTTCTAAGCTCTCTTGCTGGTGTGATGATAATGATTTAATTTTATGGTTTCATCCCTTCAAATTAAATTTAATAAATAGATGTCTCAAACGTATTGTTAATATGCATGGAGCACTTTGACCTATGAATTTATCAATAACATCATGGGTACTAATCAAGTCTATGGGAAATACTTGAATCTATGGGCACAGTTATGCTATTGGACTTTTTGATGTATCTGCAGACCTGAATGGTCTTAAATTGAGTAGTTCTTAGTTGGCTGCTAAGGATACAGTATCATGTTTTATTCTTCATACTTTTGTTTCAAGGGTGTTCTTCTCTATTTGTACGACCTTTTGATACCATTTATATCACTTTCATTGTTGAAACTTGAAATCACTCATATTTTTTGATTTCTATCTAAAGAGATATATACTCAGTTTTAAAGTACTTTTCTATTTTTTCTTCTTCTTTTAATTAGTACAACTCTTTGTTCATTATTAGTGTGTTTTTTCTTGTTCCTTGTTCCTTTTTTATTTGAAGTGGTGGTCTATTTTACACTTTTCTTGTGTAAATTTGTGCGTGAAAAAATGTTGGTGGTTAATTTGAAAGCCTTATTCTACCAGCAAAGACATGGTAAAAGATTGATCATAATTTCAATTAACATTATGGTTTTCTCTTATTTTGTTTTCAAACCATGTGTGTGCAGTTATGGATGTTTATTTTGCTGAAAAAATAAATTACTATCTTGGACAGAATTGGGAGAAGTTTGCTACAAATGACTACTTTGACAAGCATGGAGTTTTTCTATCAAATTTTTGGTCTGCTCCTCTCCTAATAATTTCAACAAAAATCTTGGTATGTTTTATGAAATGAATGGGCAGAACAAGTCTTAAGAAATGCTAAATCAAGTGCTCTTTTTCCAAGCATCCATATTTGAAGGTCATGACAAATATTGAATCATTTTGTTGTTTTGTAGACTAATACACTAATTACATTATCTCAGATCATTGTAAACTGGAAAAGGGTAGAACTCAGACACTGGACATGTGAAAAAAATGAATGATTGTTGAAGAATTCATGCATATTAACCTTGGGGAAAGACCTAACGACATTCTTTGGTGGTTATTTTTGGATTCTTCGTTCTGCCAGAGGTTTCTCTTTGAGATAAGAATTTAACCATAACATGTCATTTCTCTGTTTCTAGTTTTTAAATGATGATCTCTTGAAAGCTATGTTTTACTTATAGCATCATCTTCTTTGGAAGGTTTGTAGATATATTATTATTGTATGCACGTCCTTGTGCATGCTGGGGTGTGTAAGACTAAAACCTTTCTGTAAAAAAATGATGTTTTCATATGAAAAATTAAATCTGATACTGCATTCTTTTGTTTTGATCGAGTTGTCTTCGAATTTAAGAGGGAAACATTTCTAATTTTCTAGCATTAGAAGAGTGGGTCTATAAGTTTTGCTGACATACATCCTGCGAAGTAGTTGTCCAAAAAATTCAGTGTAGTAAGGAAGATTTTATCGATTTTGTTTGGTATAATACTGCAATCAACATATTGAGAAAGATGGACATTAGTTTGTTGGCATGATTTTATATTACTCATACAATTACTAAGTAGGAGGGTTTCAATACAGTGGGTTGACAGCTTGTTTTTTACTAAAGTTTGATTCAAAACAAAGGTTTTTGTTTTAACTACTATATTATGATCTTCAGGTCATTAGAAGTATTCATCTTTGGAATTGAATGCTTGTATATATATTATCAGCTAAAATGATTAAATTTGGATTTCCTTTGAGTGATGCACCAGGGCAGCATACAAGGGGAGGGCTAAGGTTGAGTTTCATGATTGTCACAATGCTTTGTCTATCATATTGGGTGATATGCATTAGTATTAAGGATGAAAAGTAACATTCCACTCTTCCAATGATGTGGAGTTTTCTTGAAACTAGTCACTTTGTGCTGCTAGGCACGTATATGAATACAATCTCTTGCAAAAAAATGAAAATACACACAATGGAACCCAAGATAATCACTTTTTGCAATGTGTAGAATTCATGACTGAACAAAAAATTTGCTATGACATCTGAGATGAAAGAAAAATTTACGAATACCCAAGTTGGAGGGTTAGGCCTTTTGATATAAGGTATAGCTTATTGTTGTTTGTTAGAATACAACAAAACATTTACAGCCCACCCTCGCTGGAAATATTTACCTGTGGCAACCTCTGAATTTTTTTTTTTAACTATACAATGCCTCGTCACATTTCTGATAACTGGTGGCCACTTTTGAGGAGGTTTCCAAAGATTCGACAAGAGCAATCATCATACCACTGACGAGAACTTGTCACAAATTTGACCACACCCCGTCTATTTTTCGACGACCTTTGCCCTCATCCAACGAGGTTTCCATAGCTTCAACAAGCGATACCATCAGAAAACCGATGAGAAAGCATCAAAAATTCGACAAACCATTCCTCTAATTTGATGGCATAATCCCAAAATTTTACAGAAGAACTGTCTGACATTCGACAAGGAGAAGTCGGAGTTTCAACAAGCAGACATCAGATATTGGACAACTTAGTGGTGAAAGATCTCGGCTTAGTACGTTGAAAAATCGATGGGTATGGGCTTCTCATCGAATATCTGACGTTATGCCACTAACGACAAAAAGAATTGAGGTTATCGAATAACCGACAGGGTATTGTTAAATTTAAGACATGGTAGCCGTCAGATTTTGGGTTGAAATTTTGTTTTGGTTTATAAATTGATTAACAGGGGCAAGGTGACAATCCTTTTAGAAGGAGGATGGACATGTGTCATTGTTCCAATCCTCTCCTTAGAACCTGCCACATGTTGTCATATTTTCCTTATGTCTAAAGACCACCCAATTTGGGGTACTAGCTTAGTATGGTTGGTAGAAATAATGAAGTAACATTTTTTTGAATGAAAAGTAGTAAGAAAAAGGAATGAAATTTTGTCTACAATCGGTTGAGATAATCTCATTTGGGTACTGGTTGGAAATATCTTGTCTCACCTTTGAACACTTACAAGAGTGATATTATTGGTACCTTGTCAACATCAATTAAGACACAAAAAAGGGAAAACATTTCACAGACAAGATTTGAACTTGAGTGAGGTGGATAAACAACTTCTCATTTTAATCACATAAGCTAAGATGCAATTAACATGATTATAAAGGAAGTTATTTTCTATTGTCCAAAATTAATATCATAGAACTAGATGTTTAATACCATGGAAAACATTAATATGAAAATTGAAAATTAGAGATACTCTCATCATGTTCTCTAAATCTTAATAAAAAAATAAAAACAAAAATTATCATACAATTGTTTACTCTAATATAAACCATTTTACTGATTAAATATTAAGTAACTAAAATGCCTAATTTTCTTAATAAATGACCTAAATATGTTACATTTTAAGACTTTCTAGAATCACAACACCATAATCTTATCTCAAAGAATTTAAGTAATTGTAATATGGAATGGAGATCTAACTCTATGGGCTACCTCTATATTACATTAAGCCTTGTTACCATGATTAATCTTAAAATATTTTTGTAATTTTGCAAATTGTATTGTTAGAGAATGAAAGTTTTGACTTCAATACTCAATATTACAAATTCTATATCAAAAAATTATAAAAATATATGCATTATACTTTTATTTAAAATATTAAATATATATTTTATATCTTTTTTTATTAACATGATTTTTATAAACATAAAAATTGCTTTTATATATTTTTGTTTTGGCCAATGGACACCATTTTTATAGAGAGATCCTACAATTTCTTCTTACACTTGCCAAAAAAAACAATTTAACAATTTTTATTTAAACACAAATGTATAATCTAAATTTCAATCAATTACAACAAAGTATATCATCTTTGTTTCAATAAATAAAGATTCCCAAATTTTCCCATTAACTTCCATTAATAATGGAAAGCACAATTAACCAAAAATATTATAAATTTGTTTCCATTTTTCGTTATATTTTTTCTTTTTTAAGCTTTATATTGTTTTTTCTTGCTTTATGTTGTTTCCTTTTTTAAGCTTTTTATTGTTTCTTTTTAAGCTTTAAGATTGCTTTTTTCTTTAGGCTTTTCCAAAGTCGGGTCCTACAATATTGCTTTAAGCTTTTATATTTTTCTAGTTGTTTCCTTTATTTTGCTTTTCTCTTCAAGCTTTTAAGCTTTTCTGGGTTGCTGAATTTCTCAGGATTTGTGCGCCCAGCGTGGAGCATGGCTCAGTAGCCAGTTATTTTTATCCTTCATACCTTGTCTTTAAGCAGGTTATTTTTATCCTCGCTACTGCTGTTGAAGTTGTTTTTTATCCTCGATACCTTGTTTTTAAGCAGGTTTCCAGTTAATGGAATTCTGTTACGTGATTTATGGATTCCTCTGGTTTTGGCAGGTCTGGGTATGGCGGCATTGGGCTTGGTCGCATTTCCACGTTGCAGTTTCCTTCTAGTCGACGTGTCGTTCTAGTTTCTTGATTGGCGTCGGTCGCCTCATCATCTGAATTTGAGGAGGATTTCTGGAGGCTTCTGCAAACCGTGGGTATTATTCTCCTCTTGCATGTTCTTTGCAAATGTATGGTTAATTTCGCACTTTTAACCGCTATTTTCCCATTTCCATGCATATATATATAAATAAACTAATGCATATATATATAAATAAACTAAGGAGACGAGAAGGAGATGCGATTTTTATTTTTACATTTATTTTTAAGCATATATTGGATTAGATTCCCAAAGAAACCGCCTGCATTTAAAAATTATCAATGCTTTGAAACAGCAAGGCTATGGTTTCCCGCATCACTTGGGACCTACTGGCATGCAGATCTATTGCTAACTCTAGGCAGTTTGGAGAGGAGATGATGAGATGTCGCTTGCTGCTGTACGGTCATCTGAGGCCACAACCAATTGACCACAGTTTTGAGGGTAGATTCGACAGTCAAAAGATCTTCCATGCACAAACCATGGGAATCGTTCAAAGCCCTGCCCTGCCCTCAGATCTTTCCTTTTTTCAGCAGTATCAACGTTCTTATGCAGTAGGCTTGAAATGTCTTCCACATAATCCCATAAGCAAGAGTCCTGAGTTAGCAACTTGGGCTCATCTGTGCCGGTAGGGAACAGTTGCAGCTGTGGTTTCTTAGTATTCTCAACATTTTCCAACCACTTTTGAAGAGTTTTATAGGGACGAGGCCTTCCGTTTTTTATGTAGGGTCCGTAGCTCTCGTTTTTCCCAATCTGTAAAAGTTAGCAATATCTAGTGGCTCAACGAGTAGCCTGTAGTGGCTCAACGAGTAGCCCCTTTTCATCAACTCTTCACTGCATTCGAAATCTCGTCCCACCAGCCTGCAAGCTCCACCCTCGTTTCTGCAATTTCTGGCATTTCCGCAACTTCTCCTCTCTTTCCATGGCCATAGAAATTTTGATTGGTCGTCTTTTCATTGGACAAGCGACTTCCTACTTTGCTCATCTTAATTTAAGCTTAATTTCCTCTCCTTATCATTCATTTCATTTACATTTAGTTTTGTGCTTTCTAGGTTAATATAGATGACTTGTAATCTACTATTTTTGTATTATACATATATTTTATTCTGCAAAGAGAAACAAACTCTCACATACTATGGTCATTCTATCTACTTACCTAGCATGGCCCTAGCAACATACATAGACAAATTTATATCAAATTTATATCAGTTGTTTGAGATTCATTCTTCAATAAGAGATGTTTGTTTCAGTCAAAACTCAATTTCATGAATTGTGATATGGAGTTTTATATACAAGATGGAAATTGAAGTTGATTGGAGAATGCAATTTTTTCTGTTCATGGGTATAAGTCTATATGTTAATGAATTTTTCTTCAAGAGCATAAGGAAATTCGTTTATTTTTATTATTATTTTCAGTATGTCAAAAAGGTTGTATATTTTTTAAATTTTTTTTTAAATATGTCACAAGAGTGTATGCCAAAAGCTTGCATTTTTTTAATTGTATTTTTTAAATCTTGATAAAGTATGCCAAAAACTAAATTATATATTTTTTATTGCTTTGTAAATATGAAAATACAAATTCATATGTCATACATCTCTATTCATTCAAATTTTGTTATTAAGGTTGGAGGGAGGAAATGAGGGGCTGGAGAAGGGAGAGAGGAGGCAGAGGGTGGATAAGGTGTTCAAGGGAGACAGGTGGAGGAAGAAGAGGAGGAAAGGAGTGGGGAACAGAGGAGGGAGAGAGGGCGGAGAAGGGAAGAGGAGGAGGAGGAGTGATGGGGGGTGTGGGAGAGAGAAGGAGGAGGAAAACGGAGGGTAGAGGGGAGATGGAGGAGGGACAAGGTGGAGAAGGGAGAGAGGAGGAGAAGAGAGGAAGCAGGGGTATGGGGAAGTGGAGAATAAGGGAGGTACGGAGATGAGGAGGAGGGAGAGAGGAGGAGGAGGAGGCAGAGGGGTGGCGGAAGAGGATGAGGAAAGGAGCGATAGAGGGAAGAGGGAGAGAAGGTAGGGGAGAGAGGAGGAGGCTGAAAAGGAGGAGGAAAGGAGAAATTGAGGCAAGAGGAGGGGAGGGATAAGGGCGTGGGAGACAGGAGGAGGTTGGAGGGGGGAGAGAGAGGAGAAGGTAGGACAGGGTGGAGAGAGGGAGGGAGGAGGGAGAGAGGGAGGGAGGAGGGTGGAGAAGGTGTGGAAGGGAGAGGAGTGGAAGAAGAGGGGGAGGGAGAGAGGGCGGGGGAGAGAGAAGAAGGGAGTGGGTAGAGGGAGAGGGAGGAGAAGGGAGGCGGTGGAGGAGGGAGAGAGGATGAGGTGGACAGAGGGTCAAGGGAAGAGGGAGGAGGAGGAGAGAGGGAGGGTGTGGGACGGAGGAGGAGGAGGAGTGATCGAGGGTGTGGGAGATAGGAGGAGGAAGCAGAGGGAGGGTAGAGGGGAGAGCAGAGAGGGAGGAGGGATAGGTAGGAGGAGGAGGAAAGGAGTGGAGCTGCAAGGAGGAGGAGGTAGAGGGAGGAGGAAAGGAGTGGGGATGAGAGGAGGAGGAGATGGAGGAGGGGGAGAGGAATATGAGGAGGGCGGGGGTGGAAGAGGAGAATAGAGGGGGTGGAAGGAGAGGAGTAAAGGAGTAGGGGAGGGAGTAAGGAGAGATGACAGGGGGGAGAGAGGAGGAGATGGGAGTAGAGAAAGAGAGGGAGGAGAAGGGAGGTGGCAGAGGAGAGAGAGGGGGGGTCAATGGGAGAGGGAGGAGAAGGGAGGGAGGAGGAGGAGTGACGGAGGGTGTGGGAGAGAGGAGGAGGTGGAGGGATGGTGGCTGAGAGAGGGATGAGGGACGAGGTGGAGTAAGGA
>LPNX010082478.1:9359-29596 GCA_001517045.1 Pseudotsuga menziesii | reverse complement strand
GTATCCACTTACTTTACCCAACACATGAAGGAGCACCCCCCCTGCCAAATACAGCTTTGGAAAACATAGAACATTCAAAATTGCAGACAAATAATTGCAGTTAGACATCGACAGAAGAAGTTGACACTGATCGACTACTAGTCGAAGAGGAAACGGCAAATAAAACAACCAACGGGAACAAGATTTTCATCGACGACAGTTATGCAGAGAGGAATAAGCAAATAACCCCACTACCCCCACTAGCGCCTCCACCACCGCCACCTCCTGAAGAAGACAGTGATAGTGACTTCGACATGGGTCACGGGTCAGCACACATCCCTTTATATCAGGGCAACGAGGACCCGAGACGACATTGGTTCATTTTTTAGTTGACTTGGGAGGCCAACCAAGTTACAGATAAATATAGACAGATGGCATAGTTTACTAATGCCTTAAGGAAAAGGGCATTAACTTGGTATATGAACTTTTCTGAGAGAACCCCATGAGCAACTAAAGCCGAAGTCAAAACACAATTTCTATCATTTTTTAAAACTCTAGATGTAAAACATCTGGTAGCAAAGAAATTAAATACAACATCATAGATGTCAGGAGAAACTGTCTGTGACTACGACAAATGCTGGAAAGACCTTCTTATCCAATTGGACTATGTTATTGATGAGCAATTATTAATCCAGTGGTTTCTTGCAGGTTTGTCATAGAAAATTCACCGACACATAAGTCTGGAGACATTCAAAACTTATGAAGATGCACTTACAAAAGCTCTCCAAGCAGAGATGGATGAGGATATTCCAGCATACCCCACCGATCACAGACTGGAAGAACAACTTAAGATCATGCATAAGTCATTAAAATAATTAAAGCTTAAAATTCAATACATCTGGTGCATAAAGTTCTCGATGGACGAACATTCAAAAGACACCTATCGATAGGATATAAGTCGACAGGAAATTCAATTCGAGTTTTTTTGCGACATTTTCCAAGAGCATGGATACCACTCGACAAAAGATTTCCCGTTCAACATGAAGAGCAGAAAAGCATCTTCGTGTGCAATCTGTGAAACAAAGAATCATGCCATGGTTGACTACCATCTAAACCTAAAGAACCAATAGAATTATCACACAGTCTACTAGACCAATACTGTTGCACAGAATAATGAGCAAAAAAATGCGCCAAACGATCAGAACAATCAAAGATATGAAGGTCGTAGATATGAGCATCGGTATGACAACCGACATGGAGGCTATGGAGGTCTAGGTCGATTCTCTGGGAATCGAGACAACCGACCACATCGGCCCATCCAATTTTTCACATGTTATAAGGAGGGACACCGATATGTAGACTATCCATACAAGGACAGAACTGACCTCAAATTTTGTACTAGTTTCAGAGTAGGGGATCACTCATTAAAGGATTTCCCTACTATGCTTGAAAAAATAAATAAAAGGAAAAATGTTAACGTCTTGTCGTGCATGCAAAAAAATATGTAATAAATACAAAGAATTTGCATATCGTAACTCGATAAGGGACAAAAACAGGAAGTGATAACCCATGAATAAGCAAAATAAAAGAAAAGAATGTCTATCCTGATCCCGTTAAAGAAAAACAAATATATAAAGATGCAACAAATGTATTTAAAGAATTTTCCTGAGAGGAAGAGGCTAATGACAATAGACATAGCACGGCAAAAGAGTTAATGCAGCTAGTATAGAAAGATAACTCAGTATCTCAATTCATCGAATTATTATATGAAATAAAACACAACAACACCGAAAAACAAACAAAGAATATCTGCAGTCTAAATCAAAAAGATAAAAGTGATGCCGACCCACTTGTCGACCTGGAAATTGAAGGGTATCACATCCAACAAGTTGTGCTCGACTTCATCATAAGTAAACATCATGACTCATGACCCTTGGGAACAACTAGGCAGACCTTGACTATGTGAGTCAGGTATATACCTGAAACTAGCCAACCAAGGCCTAACTGAACCTATTGGAGTATGGAAAAATGTTGACACAACAATAAAAGTAATATCGACCAAATTCAACTTTGAAATTATTGACCCTAAGGAAGGATCCAGTTCCTTTCCAGTGTTAGTAGGTCAACCTTGGGGAAGAAAAATGAAAGCATCAATATCCCTAGACAAGGAGAGAATAAAATTGAAAGGAAATGGACAAAAGGTTATTGTTTCTATTCATCCATCCCAAGGAGAACCTTGGACTAAACCTATCGATGAAGAAGTCAACATCCGACAACTTTATCAGATACAAAACAATGCATATTATACAAAACCTAATATCTATGGAGAACTTAATTTCGGCAATCAAGACTCGGTAGGATATAATTCAAACGCAAAATTATATGATTAGAAAGTCAAGAACTACGAAACACAAGCAAGAGGGTGTTGGACTATTCAAAAAGTAGAGAAAAATCCCACCCAACACTGCTTCATAGTATCCATTGTCCCAAAAATATTTGAAAAGAAAATTAAGGAATACCCTACTTTAAAACCAACAGATATAAGTAGTACAAAAATACCAACGTATAGAGAAAGAGAATCACCAGTCATGCATGTAGAATAAGTATCCAAAAACATCGGTGAACATGGCCGACTACAAAGCCTAGTGGAAACTTTTACAAGCCAAGCTGCTAAATGGTGGGATACACATCAATCAAAACTACAGACATGGACAATAGCTTCAAAATTATTCATAGAAAGATTTGGAGGGAAAAAGCTAACCAATCAAGCCCAAATATCTATATTCACTCAAGGACAGAATCTAGAATACCATATAAGAACATGTGAAAAAGAATGGAGAAGACTTGGGTAAAAACATGAACGTGCATGGCCACACCTTTTCCCATCAACTCTCTCTGACTTACCAAACAAATGGTATAAAATGGAAGAAGCTCGAGGTGAAACATTCCTATGGCATGAACTCAAAGAAAATTTTATCAAAGATTTCAACTTTATACCACAAGATGATAATTTGGTCAAAACAACAAAACAATTTAAAGAATTTATACAGCCGACAAAAAACAAACCCTTAAAAGACAACCGACAGACAATGAACTGTAACAATATACAAACCAGAACAATGCCACAGTCGATAAGACTACAGTTGGAAAATGAAAATACAGAAGGGAAAAGCTTTAGATGGAAATCAAACCATGTCTAAACGACCAAACCTATTCGCACAGTACTCAAAGTTGAAACAACTGATAAGGAGGATACCGACCGAATGACTGCAGCCGAATTTCCTGCCACATTCTCACATTTTAAGGAAGGAAGTTGACCAATCAATGAAGCCAAAGCACCATAATGGCTAGATGCTAAACTCAAAACTAGAGCGTTCGACATCTCAAATGATGACCGACCAAAAATGGCAAACATTGGAGACTACTGGAGTGAAGAGCAGACAACATAAATAGTGAACTTATTAAAAGAGTTCTAGGATGTATTTTCTAGAGATTATAAATATCTCAAAGATTTAGTCAATGAAATGGGTGAAATGAAAATTGACACTAAACCTAATGTTTGACTTGTGAAGAAAAGGCCATATAAGCTAGCTCATAAATACAAAGAGATAGTAAAAAAGGAGATTGATAACATGCTTGCAGCAAGCATTATCTACCCTATTGACCAATAAGAATGGCCAAGTCCAATGGTGGTTCAACCTAAGAAACATGATCCGACCAAACTATGAATTTGTGTCGACTTCAGGGAGCTAAATAAAGTTACACTAACAAATCCATTTCCAACTCCTTATGCAGATGAAATATTAAATGAGGTTGCAGGACATGAATGTTACTCATTTACAGATGGATTCTCAGGTTATAAACAAGTGCCAATAGCTAAAGAATATTATAAAAAGACAACATTTGTATGTGAATTTGGCTCATTTTCTTACAGGGTTATGCCTTTTGGATTAAAAAATGCACGTGCAGTATTCTCCAGAATTGTGGTCAAAACATTCCAAGAATATATTTACAAAACCATGGTAGTATACTTTGATGATTGGACAATATACTCCATGTTAAAAGATCATTGCAAATGGCTAAGGATTATGTTGAAAAGATGTCGACAAATCCAGTTAGGCTTGAACATCAGGATGTGCATATTTGTGACCCCCATAGGGATATTGTTAGGACACATTGTCTGTAAAGAAGGTATTAAGGTCGACTTCGCAAAAATTAAAATTATACTCGACTTAAAACCACCAGTGAACTCAAAACAAGTTAGGGTGTTACTGGGTCATACAGGATATTATAGAAAATTCATAAGATATTATTTAGACATGACCTATGCACTAGAAGAACTATTAAGGGAAGATAAAGAGTTCGACTGGACAAAATAATGCCATATATCATTTGAAAAACTAAAAAGAAAACTAGTCGAAGCACCCATCCTAAGGTTTCCAAACTGGTCGACTAAATTCTATGTCCACATTGATGCATCAGGTGTAGCAATAGGAGCAATCCTAAGTCAGCCAAGAGATGATGGAATGGATTATCCTATAGTTTACAGTAGCAAAAAAGTAAACAAATCTAAATGAAACTATTCGATGACAGAAAGAGAAGCATTAGGAATGGTCTTCGCACTACAAAAATATCGACACTACCTACTACCTAACCCATTTGTCTTCTATACTGACCACCAAGCACTAAAATACCTTGTCAATAAGCCACTACACCATGGAAGAATTTGTTGATGGCTACTTCTATTCCAAGAATTTGAATTTGAAGTCGTTGTCAGACCAGGTAAGTTAAATGTCGGTTCCGACCACTTATCCTGAATCAACACAAGAGAGGAACCGACAGGAATCGAAGATGACTTACCGAATGCACATATATTTCGAATAGAAGCAGTCCCAACAAAATTAGAGGAAATAGCACAGTTCTTAGAGAATGGATAAGCACCAGAAGGTATGAGTACAAAGAAGAAACAAATCTTAGCCATGAAAGTTGCACAATATAGCATCATAAATGGATTCTTGTACAAAATGGGCTTGGACGACATCCTTAGGACGTGTGTACTAGAACACAAAAGAAATAATATCATGCACGAAGCACATTACAGACCTGCTGGAGGACACTTCCAAGCAGACATGACTGTAAAGAAGATCCAACAATCAGGGTTGTGGTGGCTGACAATTCAGAAAGACTATAAAAATTTTGTAAGCCAATGTGACAGATGTCAATGACTAGGTCAACCCCTGCCTACTATAGAAATGCCTTTGATATTAGTAAAACCAAGTTTGACATTTGAAATTTGGGCTATCGAATTCATAGGACCATTTCCCATACCAGCAAAAAGAACAGGTGCAAGGTACATAATAACCGCAATTAAGTATGTAACCAAATGGGCAAAGACAGAACCAGTCAGCACATATTCCAGTGAGATAGCCGCAAAATTTATCTATGAAAATATCACCACCCGATTCCGATGTCAACTAACCCTAATCGGGGACTAGGGAACATACTTTATCAATAAAACGATTAAAACCCTAACAGACCAGTTCCAAATCGACCACCATCGGAGTACAGCACACCATCCTTAGTCAAATGGAGCAATTGAAGTATTTAACAAAACATTAATAAAAGGATTAACAAAAATATGTAATGCCAATAAGGACAACTAGGATGAAAAGATACCTGCAGTACTATGGGAATATAGAATAGCATACAAATGCTCAACCGACCAAACCTCGTTTCGACTAGTTTATGGACAAAAAGCAGTAGTTCAATTACACTTTCGACAACAGACACCTATTATCGCAGAGATTTTACATGTCGATGTCGAAAAAGGAAGAAAGGACTGACTATTTCAACTAAGTAAACTTGAAGAACACCAACTAATTGTGATACGACATCAAGAAATCCATAAACAACAACAAAAGGCATGGCATGATCGAAACATCAAAAACAAAAAACTATTGGTAGGAGACCTTGCTTTACTATACAATAGTTAGGTGAAAGAAAAACCTAAAAAGATACATACAGAATGGATGGGACCCTATATTGTCAAAGAGATACATGCCAATGGATCATTTCGACTAAGGAAATTACAAGGAATAGTATTTTGGAAACTCATTAATGGGGCTTGACTAGAATGCTACAGAAACTAAACAAGTCTAAAAAAAAAACATATAACGACCATAACGGTTAAACAAAATATATAAAAATCTAAAAATCTAAAAAGAAAAATAGTAATGATACACGCACAAAAGTATGACAGAGAATCACTGTTGCTAGGGTTTTAGCCCTAGCTTGTACGAATGAGTACCTACTAAGGACAATGGATTCCTTAGTAGCAGTTCAATGATATGTGAATTAAAAGCTATAACTGAAATCAAAAGCTAAATCTAAACAAGTTAATTAAGCAAAACAGTAAAGAGTAAATAGTAACTTTGTATTAATCTGACCTTCAATGTGAAGGTTGGTGAAGCCCTTTGCGGTGATCCGAGTCGGTGGCTCCGAGCTTCAAGCTGCTTCTTCTCTTTCTCCGATGGTGGAAATGGGCCAAAAGGGGCTCTCACGGTGAAAGCAGCTCAATGGTGAGCTGGGATTTCAAGAGCAATTTTGGCAGAGGCAGCATACTTGTGATTGTGGATCTTGTGGATCTTGTGAGGATCTTATTGGGGATATGGACCCTTGATGATAGATGTGAAATAATGGGTCTCCATAACTTATTTATAGTTTTGGAAACTGGTTTAGGGTTAGGGTTTCAACTGTTTAGGGTTTTTTCCTCCTTTTCCTCATTATTTTATATTTTTTCTTCCTTTTTGGAGAAATTTTGGATATTTTTGGAGGAAAAGAGGGTTTTATGGCCTTTTGGAGGCATTTTAAGCCTTTTGGAGGCTTTTTAGATGGTTTTATGGTAGGAAAATGGACAAATGAGCCATGTAATGGGGTAGATGAGGTAGTGAACCCTTTTGGGGTGTTAACAGATTGCCCCCTAATGTGCAAGGGCAGGAGCTCATCGTATGGCCGATGGACATCATAAGTCATGCATGGTTTTCCTGGGGTGTGGAGAAGAGAAGGAAACAACTGAAGCCCGGAACAACGATCTCGAACCACCTGCAAGGACTGAAAAGTACATAACCTCAATAATGGATGAGGAATCATCTGATCGACGAGGCGGGCATTCCCATGCTTGTATCAAGATACATAAAAATAACTGTGAGGCCCGAAAAGAGGGACCTGTAGGATATATAGAAAACCACTGTGTATATCATAAGGGTCCAGAAGGGACACAAATTTGGAAAATACTGCTGGGCTGACCATGTCTGAGCTGAACAACTGATGCACTGGAATGGCAGCAGTGCTACTGAATGTGGTACCAAAGGAACTGATGCGCTGCTGGATCAAAGTGACAAGGGTCACACTCGCAATGGTACACTGATCTGGAACTGAACTAGGTACTCGAGAAAGCATGGAACTGGATGGCTTCCGAATACAATCACCAACGCACCCCGGACATCCACGTGAACATATGACTGGGCGTTCCGAAGTGACTCACCAATGTGCTAGAGTCGGGGGAAATCCGGGGTCTTCGACAAATAATGGAATGGATGTAAATCCTGCGCGATTCTCAACAATGCGATCAAGGTGCTGAAATCGAGCATGTGAGAAACAACCATTCAGAGAGGCAATGATGACTCCTCTCAAAATGGTCCGTAGGAACTCACCACAGATGGTGATGGGTCCAAGACACAGGGACCTCTGGGTCTATCCTCTGGAATAGAGGGGCTGTCGTCGACAGAGGGAGACCTGCAACTATCAAGGCAATGATGTTTCCTTGACAGGAGCGCGAGTTGCAAAACCGAAATGTGATAGTACTGGTGGCAGGGGTGATAAACTGGGGGGAATAACTGGGCAAGTAGAGTAGGTGGACTCAAACTTCCTTTGTTCAGAGTATGATGGCAGGGATGATCGGGAAGCATATGAAACTGACTGGTGGTAAAGGGATCATAGCTGTATAGGATATGAGGGTGACTGGGATGAGGGAGACTCAAGCTGTGGTAAAATGGTAGGAGACTACAGAATACTCTGAACAAAGGCGACCTGATTGGGGGTGCTGCCGAGAGGATCGATCATAGCGCCAAGAGGCGCGGGGGGACTTCTTCATGGGTTAGGGAACTAGAAGAAGTGTGGATATAAAATGGTACTTTCATGTGTATTTTACGAGCCCATGACAGTGCATGCTCGTGGTTTCTTTCAATTTTAAGGAGTCTGAAAGCAAATAAGAAGACTCTGAATAAATGGAATGGTATTGTCGTGTGGATTTTACGAGCCCAAGACAGTACATGCTTGTGGTTGCTTTCAATTTTAAGGAGTCTGAAAGAAAATAAGAAGACTCTGAATAAATGGAATGGTACTGTCGTGTGGATTTTACAAGCCCAGGACAGTACATGCTCGTGGTTGCTTTCAATTTTAAGGAGTCTGAAAGCAAATAAGAAGACTCTGAATTAATGGCCAGGCAAGGAGGAAGTGTTCAATCAAGGAACATTTATGATGACCAGTACTGAGGGTGGGGGGGAACACTGGTGGGTCTCCTTGCGGGGTGAATGAATGGTGGCAAAATAATGAAACATTTGCAGTATGACAGGAGTGGATGGCTCATGTAAAAAGTGTGGAACAATCTGATGACGGCCGATGTGGCACGCAAATCGAGGCAGCAAAGTGTCAGATCACAATGTTGAAATGGTTCCAAGTGAGAGCAAGAAATGATCTCAAGCATTATCACGAGCACAGAAAAATGAATCCGGCGATATCAACAGTGTGAAAAACGGAGAACGGCTGAAGTGGCGCGCAAACCGAAGCGATAAGGTGTCGGGGCACAATGTTGAAATTGTGCCAAGTGAGAGCGAGAAATGATCTCAAGCATCATCACGAGCTCAGGAAAATGAATCCGGCGATATAAAAAGTGTTAAAAACAGAGAGCGGCTAAAGTGGCGGGCAAACCGAGCCGACGAGTGGTGTCTGGACACAATGTTGAAATTGTACCAAGTGAGAGCGAGAAATGATCTCAAGCATCATCACGAGTGCGGAAAAAAGAATCCAGCGATATCAACAGTGTAAAAAATGGAGAACGGCCGAAGTGGTGCGTAAACCGAGGCGACTAGTGGTGTCTAAAAAATGGGCAAAAAATGACGTAGAAAAAATAATGCTACGAGGTGACCATCGTGACGGTCTCATCGTGCTGATTCCAAAACTGTAGCTAGAGATGAATGGGATGTTGTTTCTGATGAACGGGGGGTACATCAGGCCATGTGTCAATGTGGTGCGCTATAATGGCAGGGTCAAGACCAAGCATTTCGGTATAGGACCAGGAAAAGACATCACGAAATTCTTTGAAGAGTGTTTTGTATTCCTCAATCTCCTGCTCAATGCAAGATGCTCCTAAAGCGATGAGTTCGGGGGTGCCTCCGGGGGCAGCGATATCAATTTGGATGACAGGTGAGATGTTGGCCATGTTACCCTCTTCGAAGGCGTCAGGAGCAGTAATAGGGCCCTTGAACCAGTCGACCTTGGGGGGAAGGAAGTCTTTGGATTCAACTGCAAATTGGGTAGCAGTGTTAGAGGAAGATTCATCTGGGAGGAAGTAGGAACGATGGTGCATGTCATCCCAAGGATAATCCGGGGCAGTGAGAGCCTCGAGAATATCCTCATCCGTACGGAATGTTTGTGTTGTCAAATCGGTTGACGAAGTAGTAGTGGTGGAAGATATCATATAAATGGTATTAACCTCTTCGGAAGAGGAAGAGTCCGGGGGGTGGATTTCCTCAATGGTGGGTGGTGCCGTCTCGAGATCCAGATTGTTCATCTCAAAGAGAGATGCTCTGTAATCGAGGAGATTGGGACAGTGACTTCTGTAATGCCCGTAAACACCACATATGGCACAGGAGTGGTTAGTGCGTAGGGATTTGTCGCGAGGCTTAGGGGTTGAATAAAGATGGACAACTGGGATAGTGGGGTCGTCGTCAAGCATTTGCATGTGTTCCTGTAATGCTGGTAACTGAGGACATAGGTGAGTCGCATGGCCCAACTCATCGTACAGCACGCATTTTGGAGGAGCACGAAACACAGGGGGGTTTCTGACTATCTTAGGCGGTGGGACAACAGTGTAAGGTTGGGGGCCTCTGCCCCCAATGGGATTGGTAAGAGGAGGGGGGGGGGTTCGCAGAGGATGACGGGGTAGTGACACCGAGAGGTGGTTGACTAGTAGTGACAATGGGTTGTACCAGTTCCAGGATGACATCTGGTGTCGGCGGGGGAACGGGAGGCGAAAGATACCAAATGGGTAATCCTAAGGTTAACCCGGGGAGGCTGAGGGTAGCCATGACCAGGGCGCTAACCACTCCTGAGGGAGGGAATAGGAAAGGAATGGTATGGATGGGTGTAGCACCAATGTGACTAGGTACCAAAGGGGGTTTAGGCAACAAGGGTGGTTGATAAGTAGGAGTTCGTGTATTATGGGACATGGTACATATGGCTTCGGAGGTGGAGCCATATGGGTTCCGTCGGGTCTGGAGGTTGACCTCATCGGAGGACATCATCAACAAGTGGTGGGTACCTGAGTCAAGCACGGGTTGATCAGGAGCAGTGTAAGTGATTTGTTGTTGGGTTGTCATGTTGGCTTAAGGGGGAGCCAACAGTTGAGTGTTCACTACGCCTTGGGTTGGTAAGGGGTTTTGCAACACCAAGGGTGGCTGCTGAGGTTATGGGGGGTTGGGTGGTGCTTGAGGAGCTGCCTGCCCTTGGCGGTGGGCATAGTTATCCCAAAGTTTCCGAATGCACTCCATGTGGGGGCAAACATGTGTGGAGTGGCCATAGACCCCACAAATAGAACAAGGATAGTTTGTTCGCAAATTCTAGCCCCTGTCGCGGTTTTGTTGGCCCTGGTTACGTTGGTTGTTCTAGTTTGGCTGCGGGTTTTGTTGGGAGTAAACTTGCCCTTGGGAAACAGGTGGATTCTGAGGTTGCGCAGGTGCAGGAGCAGGCTGCGGTGGATGATATGTAGGTGGAGGCTGCGCAGGTGTAGCAACTTGAGGGGGTTGCTGATAGTGCTGTGGAGCGGGTTGTGGGTTTGCCGCAGGGGCTGCATGTGGCTGATAATAAGCGGGTTGGGCTTGTGAAGGCGCAAGAGCTGGTGCAGCGTGATGGTGGTAGTAGGGCTGAGGTGCAACCGGGGAAGCATAGGTGGGAATCGTAGGGCCGAAACATTGAGGTGGATATGAGGGTCCATGGGAATGGTGGTGATGTGGCATGGGGGCATACGAGTTGGGTGCTCCAGACTGTGAGGTATCCCACAAAAATTCAAGGCCAGGGGTAGGACGTGCTATGGAAAATGGTTGAGGATGCAGAGAGACACGGCCAATGATGCCGTCGGCAGCGTGGGATGCCCCCGGCGCATCGGGCTGGGAGGTATCACCGCGAGGGGCGTCAGGTATTATGGTATAAAGATAACCTGACTGGGCGTAAATGAGATTGAACTGTTGGGATTTAAGGATAGCCTCTTCTTCAGATTGGGGTCTTTCAGATGCCACGTCCTTAGAAATGATAGGAAGGAGGGATTTAAGGAACCAATCTAGGAAGATCCGGTCATCTAACTTGATTTTGCATAGGCTACGGCGTCGACGCCATTCATGAATGTGGTCCGTGATGTGGGTAGCCGTGTTTTGTCTGCATGATAGTAGGATCTCAACACCTGCGTCATAGCGGACAGGTAACTGGAAGAACTGGAGGTAGGTCGAGGCCAGGGAAGTAAAGGTGGCATGGGTTCCGTGGGGTTGGTCGATATACCACTTGGCAGTAGAGCGAGTGAAAGTGCGTTGTAATAAACGGAGGCGAATAGAGTCATCTACTATGGAGTTGGAGGAACACCATAGATGGAAGGACATGATATGGTTCTGTGGGTCCTCACCTTCCTTACCCTCGAACTTAGGGATGTCAGAGGGGAGCTTGGTGGGCATGTGAGGCCATGCAGGGTTGTGTCGGATGGGGTCATTGGTTAATCTGGCTAGATCAGGCAGGTTGAGGCTAGCCATGAATGGAAAACTGGACGAAGGATGTGCGATGGTAGTGGGTTGGACCAAGTTGGGGCCGATGCCCCCAAGTGGAGGGGTAATATGAGGGAGGTTGCCCCCAAGTGGGGGAACTAAGGTGGTATAGGACGGACCTGCACCACCATGGGTGGTATGAGTCACTAATGGAGTGGGGATAGGTATTCCCGCTATGGGAATCGGTACTGTGAGGGGAACAGTAGAGGGGACCCCCGTGGAGGGCATACCCAAAGTAGGTGCGGTACCGGGTGTCGTGGTGGATGTGCCACCAACGGTCCCTACCAAGATGGGAGTGGGAGTCACGCCAGCCATGGGGCTAGTAGGGGCAGTGTAAAGGGGGTTCTCAGACTCTGGCTCAGAATCAGCGGTAAAATAAGGGGCGTCAGTATCTCGTGATGGAGTCCGATGTCGCTGACAAGTGGAGTCAAGTGAAAAGGCTCGAGATCTGTGTCGATGACGGGTGGTTTCAAGTGAACCGTGCTGTGGGGGCTCGCCTCTGAGGCACCGAGAATGTCTCGGGGACTCAATGGTGACAAATGGTGTCAAATCTGTGTGGGTTGAGGTAGGTGCAAAACAACTCAAAAAATCTAATGCAACCGAGTGTGCAGAAGGAGAGCTCAAAAAAATGGGGCACTCAGGCCAACAACAACTCAAAACACCCACTGTAACTACGTGCTACAATAGGCGGAGTATCAACAGAAATGGTCAGAATACCAAAAAAGCAGGTTTCCTATAAATAAAAAACGATGGACTTACTAGACCAAAAGGAGGTAAGGGAGCATGCAAACACCTAACTAAAAGTATTATGACTTAACTAGACATATCCTCTGCAAGGTGATGAAATCCAAGTCAAACAATATGAATAGGGAAGCCAAGTGGCTAAGGTATCCCCCTATCGAGAGGGACACCGGGTAGTCAAATCCTAGAAGAATGGCAACTAAGATACCCCGTTCATGACACGTCCAGAAAGGTAAATCTGCCGCTTGGTCCTTTAACCGCAATACCCCTATACAGGGATATCCCGAGAACTGCGAAAGGTAGCCCTTCAGTTACTGAATGGAGTTCGGTATTCCACTCAGACCTCCGGAACCAATCTCACGACTTCAACCCTCCTAAGGGAGAGGCCCTCTGATAAACTGGTTGTGACCGTGTCAAAAAATACTAAGGGATTTTGGTTCCCTAATGGACAACAACTATGTCTCAAGTGTAAATAACCGAGGGGTGTTATTGGAAGCCTATCCCCCCGATCCTACCTAACTACAAAAATTCTTTTATGTTTCCCAAGTGGGGTTAGAATGTTGGTTGAGTTAAGTAGTTTTTAAGTCTCACTTGAATTAGGTGACAGATTGTGTGCTTGTGAGGTTATGAACACACAAAAGAAGTGCCAGGGCAACTTCGTAAATATCAATATTACTGAATTAAAAAATTTTACCATGCAAAATTATCTAAATAAACAATGCTGAAATTTTAAATACAATGCTGTAAAAAGGTAACAGAAATAATGGTGTAGTAAAGGCTGTAGGGAAGTAGGGCTGCAGGCAGAACAGATGGCTGTGCAGATGCAGAAAATATGGTAGCAAAGGGCTGGGTAAAATAAATAAATAAATTTTTTTTTTTTTAAGACCACGAGTTTGTGGCGGAATCGCGCGGTCGGACCGCGGGTTTGAGGGAAACAGCCGCGGTCAGGTTGCGGCTTTCAAAAAAAAAAAAAAAAATTTTTTTTTTTTAGACCGCGGGTTTGTGGCGGAATCGTGCGGTCGGACCGCAGGTTTGAGGCAAAAAAGTGCGGTCGGACCGCGGGTTTGAGGCCGACAAACGCGGTCGGGCTGCGACTGCGAAAGGAAAAGACGCGGCCGGGACGCAGGAAAATGGCTGACAGGTGCGGTCGGACTGCAGGTTTGAGGGAAATAGGCGCGGTCGGGCCGCGGCTATGGGGCTGAAAGTCGCGGTTGGCGGCGACCGAAAGGGACAGCCGAAAGGAAAAATGGAAAATAAAATTGTAGGAAATAAACCAGCGGAGTCGTCAAAACTGTTGCTAGGGTTTTAGCCCTAGCTTGTACGAATGAGTACCTACTAAGGACAATGGATTCCTTAGTAGCAGTTCAATGATATGTGAATTAAAAGCTATAACTGAAATCAAAAGCTAAATCTAAATAAGTTAATTAAGCAAAACAGTAAAGAGTAAATAGTAACTTTGTATTAATCTGACCTTTAATGTGAAGGTTGGTGAAGCCCTTTGCGGTGATCTGAGTCGGTGGCTCCGAGCTTCAAGCTGCTTCTTCTCTTTCTCCGATGGTGGAAATGGGCCAAAAGGGGCTCTCACGGTGAAAGCATCTCAATGGTGAGCTGTGATTTCAAGAGCAATTTTGGCAGAGGCAGGATACTTGTGATTGTGGATCTTGTGGATCTTGTGATGATCTTATTGGGGATATGGACCCTTGATGATAGATGTGAAATAATGGGTCTCCATCACTTATTTATAGTTTTGGAAACCGGTTTAGGGTTAGGGTTTCAGCTGTTTAGGGTTTCAGCTGTTTAGGGTTTTTTCCTCCTTTTCCTCATTATTTTATATTTTTTCTTCCTTTTTGGAGAAATTTTGGATATTTTTGGAGGAAAAGAGGGTTTTATGGCCTTTTGGAGGCATTTTAGATGGTTTTATGGTAGGAAAATGGACAAATGAGCCATGTAATGGGGTAGATGAGGTAGTGAACCCTTTTTGGGTATTAACAATCACCACTTCGACAACTGACATCATGTACATCGACATAACACCATCGACCATTTTCATAACTGACATCGATCGACGACCTCGACAGTCCCATCACGCATTCATGACTTTTAGCACCAAAACCAAATCACCATTAATGAAAACTCATGTGTTCTTGCTGGACCATCATGTCCACCATTAATACACCCATCAACAAAAACATCCAACGCATCAACTATAAATATTGAACCACCGAAGGATCATTCACCACAATTCAAACAAAGAGAGCAACAGAGCAGCCAAACGACTAAAAGCCAAGAGTACCGAAGTAAAATCAACCACCAGACCGACAAGGTGGCACCAAAACAGACCAGAGCCTCAACCAAGACCAAGGAACTACAGACTATGGAGACACCATTACTGAGGTGACTAAAGAACATCAAGAACACTAGGTGCAAGAGGGCTCATGGGAAAAACTATGGGCTGAGATAAAAGAGTGGGCTTACATTGACAAGAAGCCTACCTCAACTGTAGAGAAAATACAACACAGTTCCATTGTAAATTATGTCAACGCTCCACTCATGGCCAATTTCAGAGGCATGAAATAAACAGCAGTAAATTTTATCATAAGTCGGTACCACAATGGCCGATTTTATTTTGACTAACCAATCGACATCTCTGGGGAAGTTATTTACAAACTGACAGGTCTATCAAACAAAGGAGACCCAGTACCAGTCGATATAAAAGAAGTACTGGTCGAAGAACTAACATGGTCAGCATCAGGAAAAAACTTGAAAGGATTAATGATTAGCCACATAACAGCTCAAATGCCACAGATTGTAGCCAAGATCATACCCACTACACTCACAATGGCAGGTCGTGGAAGCAACCTCAAACTGGATATGTTGGAGGCAATGGACACCATTGCAACCAATGGAAAGGTATACAAATGGGCTGAGTATGTCACCAACATGCTCAAAAGCATCTATGAAAAATTCCAAGAGATGGGAGGAATTATCAGGTTCCCGTCCCTTATGTTATGAATAGTAATGTACTCTTTGTGCCCTGTCAGGGACAAACAATTTCAAGAACCGACAAGATTTCATATGTGGAGATTCAAAGCATTCTCCCAGAATGGAACAATCAAGGAACTTGCAAATGGGAGAGTGCTATTGGAAAACTGGTTTCAGTAGATAAAATTCTGCACAACCAGATGGAGGGTGCCTCAAAACATCTGACAAAGTCTGCCTAAAAAGGCCCACATTTAGCTAGAACTCGACCATACCATGGTGTGGTACATGCAGGATGCCAAAACAAATGCAAAGAACCTTGACTACTATCCGACAATCGAAGAGATATTTTGGGAGCTATCTCAATAGGCCGAAACAAAAGTACCAATACCAGCAAAGGAAAAGGAAACAAACTTCTTGATAGAGGAACTGCTGACAGACTAGGAGAAGGAGAAGGATTATGAGCTTAACCTATACATCAGTACCTTTGTGTCGGAGGAGACATCGGTTGAAGGTACTGGTCAACTACAAATCATAATCAAGCCTCTGACAGCACAAAGGGAAGATACACACATAGAACAACAGGTAGCCAAGCTGGCTGAAGAAAATCTCATCCCGACTCAAGAGCCAAGGGGAGAGGTAGAAACTGAAAATCCAGAGTATGTTGTCACCAAAGAAAATATAACCAAATTGTAGAAGGAGATGGAAGCCTCAAGAAAAAGGAAGAAAACACAGGAACAGAAGCAAGGGAAAGGTAAGCGCAAGCTTATCATTGTAGATTCCTCAGAAGATGAGGAGGAATTGGCAGGTACGGCCCTCAACTTAATAGAAGATGCCGCAGCAAACAAAGTGCCGATTGAAACCCAATTTCAAAAATATGTTGAGGCAGGGGCACAACAAGGTTGACCTAAGAAGGAAAAGAGCACAAACACATTGATGGCTGAAAATGTTATGGATCTTGTGTCTACACCTCCACCCTCGTCTCCGACAGAAATAACAAAAGAGCTAATACCATAACAGCTTTCAGTAAGACCACTCAACTTATGCAAGAATGCTATGTCGGAGGCTGTGAATGAAAATTTCAACCGTGATAGAGATCTCCAGGCATACATTGAAGAACTGCCTGAGATATTCACCATGGTGCAAAAGCTCTCTATCAAATCACCTTTCTTCGATGTCAGCGGATTCAGATTAGCCGTTTCCCAACCTGGCCAAGTACTCCAGAGGCTGAAGAATGTGGCAATAATAAACTCAACGTTCCAAAGGAACCCTGATAAAGAAGCTGAAGTTGTCGCACATCGGACCACATCTATCACTCCGACCGACTTCGAACCCCACCCACCAACTTTTGAATCGACCGGAGGTGAGGAAGGAGAAAATATGGAGGACATAAATCAAGAAATCGACCAACTGTTCTTTGATCTAAATCCACCCCCTTAGATCCAAAATCCATCACCCATCCACACTTCCACCAATCCAATCACACCTGACCATTCACCTACACCACCGCCACCACCCCCCAACTTAGAACCGCTAATTCAACCAGCTGCACCAGAACCACCTCCACCACAACCATTAGCGCCAACCACATCCACTTCTAGACCCTCTATATCCAACCAACCAGAGGCACAACTAGATGCAACAGTCATCCAATCGACCCAAATAGAAATACCATCAATCACTATTGCCCATCAAACAGACAATCCAAATTTGACTCTCGCAGGTACACAGGTGCCAAAACAAGCAGAGCCACAGAAGCACAAGAAGAAGAAGGAGAAAAATAATAAGGACCATCATGGACAGACAACAATGGTCCATATCAGTCAACTTGGGTCGACCACTGCAGTCGATGCAACCAAGTTAAGGGATGGAGAGCTAGGGCAATTGCTAGAAACAATGGCAATCGAAGCAAAGAGAAGGAGCTAGCAGAGATGTAAGGAGCTCGACAATAATGAAAAAGAACAAGTCGAGTTCCTCAACAAATGTACAAGCCTTGTAGAATCGGTAATACAAGGACCAACATAGGTGAACACCAACAAACCGCTAGAAAGAGCTTATCAGCTATTTGAGAGTGTGGTGTCAGCGTTGCAGGCACAAATTTAGGAAATAAAAGAGGAGCAGAAAGAAGAAACCATTCGAATATTGATGGAGCGGCACATAGCCTTTTGAGAAGCATACAAGGTGTTGCAAGATCACACAGAGGAGTTTGTCATTACAAAAGTATTGCGAGACTGGCCTGCTTACTATGGGAAAGTGTATCAGCAAACTAGGCAGACCCAACAGGATATCCAAGTGCTCGAGAAGAGGAAAAGCACTGACAAAGCACTTAGAAGCACAATTGAAGATCAAATAGTGCTTGAAACAGCCAAACTACAAAAGATCGAGTGAGAAGCACATCGGTGGGTGCAACAAGCCATTCCAAACCTAGAAAAATTAGACATCATCTGCCCACATATGAAATGACTGTTGGAGACAACAGAGGAAAAGGACCAGTTTATGGGTCCCAACATGGAAAGAATAGTTGAAATTTCCATTTAAGAGAAAATGTCAATCTTATCAATTCTGACTACACTAACCATCGACATACAGAAAAATATTGCAGAGTTGGAAGGATTTCCAACATCAGCTAGCAATGACAGCTGAAGCAATTGCCAAAGTCTGCGTACAAAAAAGGCCAACTATCAGACTTCACATCCCATGAATATCAAGCACAAGAATGACTACTTAGACAGACAAAGAAATTTTGGTACCTCCGTCTTTCTTTGGGACGAAGAAATGTTTTGTTTGTGGGGGAGATGTTGGAGGAGCAAGTCGGTATCCTAACTTGAATGATAGCCGACTTAGTCGATTATCCGACTAAGTCGGTCAGCCGACTAATGAGAGATGAGGTCGGCCACCTAAGGTCGTGTCGGTTGATTTAACCGATAGGTAGTTATTTGTAACTATTTGTAAATCATATATATTAAGCTGTTGAGCCAGATAAGAACTCAGTTCATTTCTCTGTATTGTATGGACCCTCTCACGTTAATATAATCCGTTACTTTATCTACTTGTTCTTATCTTTTGTCTCTATTATGTATATATGTTTTAGTATGTATTATTGGTAACCCTATGTGATCTGTGAGATTACAACAGGGTGGAAGGAGAGGAGTAAAGTAGCAGGGGAGGGAGGAGGGAGAGACAACGGGGGAAAGAGAGTAGGAGATGGGAGTAGAGGGAGAGGGAGAAGAAGGGATGGGGGAGGAGGAGGAGTGAGGGAGGGTGTGGGAGAGAGGAGAAGGTAAAGGGAGGGTGGATGAGAGATGGATGAGGGACAAGGTTGAGGAGGGAGAGAGAGGAGGAGGAGGAGGAGGAAAAGTGGAGGAGAGAGAGAGGAGGAAAGGAGGGGGTTGTGTAGAGGATGATAGAGAGGAGGGGTTGGTAGAATGGGAGGATAATGGAGGGAGGACAAGGAGAGGGGAGGGGGTGTAGGATGAGGGAGGAGGTGTAGGAGGGAGAGAGGAATATGAGGATGGGATTGGATGTAGGACAAGGAGGGGGGCAATGGAAGAGGGAGAGGAGAGGAAGAGGGGGTTAGTGAGAGAGGAGGAGGAGGAGGCAGAGGGAGAGTGGAGGAGAAATAGAGGGTGGAGGAGAGAGGAAGGAGGGGTATGGAGAGGAGGATGAGTATGGAGAAGAGGAGGAAAGAATTTGGGGAGGGAGGAGGAGGAGAGGGAGAGGATAAGGAAGGAGGAGGAAAAGGGAGAAAGAGGAGAAGGGATAGAGGAGGAGGAGGTAAAGGGAGGGTAGAGGTGAGGGAGGAGAGGGAGGTAGGGAGAGGAAAAAAGGAGGAGGAGGAGTAGGGAGGATGGAGAGGAGAGGGAGAAGAAGGGGGAGGCGAGGAGAGGAATAAAGGAGGAGGATGGGAGAGAGAAGGAGTAGGTGTTAAAGGGAGGATGGAGGAAAGAGGGATGAGGGATGGGGTTGAAGAGGGAGAGAGAAGGAGTAGGAGTTGAAGGGAGGGTGGAGAAAAGAGGGAGGAGGAGGAGGAGGCAGAGTGGAGGAGAGAGGGAGGAGGGGGTGAAGGAGAGAGGGAGGAGGGGGGAGGGGAGGATTAAAGGAGGGGATTAGGAGTGTGAGGAGAGGGAGGAGGGGGAAGGGGATTAGAATAATAAGGGAGGGAGGAGGAGGAGAGATGGAGGAGGGGGGGAGGTGAAAAGGAGGTGTCTGGGAGGAGACGGAGGAGGGGGAAGGCAAGAAGAAGATGAAGGGAGGGAGGAGGAGGAGAAGGGAGGGGGTGGATTAGGGACAGAGGAATGGTAGGGATGGGTTGGGGTGTAGGAGGAGGTGGAAGAACGAGGTGTAAAATCATGATGTATTTTATTTGTTGAGGATATTTTCTTAAAATCAAGAGGTTGTTTTAGCAATTGCACTTATGAAGTTATTTACATGAAAAAAACTTGAATCACACTT